>BMAT01001559.1:115174-130282 GCA_019649035.1 Elysia marginata | reverse complement strand
CTGCAGCAGAGGTGATTGATGTACTCGATAGTAATCGGTGGCTGTAAGAAGTAATCGGACATGCGATTTTCACGGTAGCGGGCCGATCCTAGGATTATCCTCCGGAAATAAATATTTTATATCCATATGTTATAAACTTATAATTATATGAATTAGACTTAGAGTTCTAAAGAGAAGAAAGATCAACATAGTCTCTAGATCAAAACCTTTTTCGAGTGTAGATCTAGAATCTAGATTAAATAAATTTTGTGATCTCTTCAAGTTTAATTGAATTTTCATCGGTGCTCTTTTCTAGATGAAGACTTATAATCCTTTCCTTGATTAAATTTAACTGTAGAAGAAATAAGACCAGAAGATCTTTGATGCTTAGGTTAGATTAGGCCTAGAGATAGTAATACTTATACTAGGGTTTGTTATATTGTTTACATTTTAAAAACGACCTTTGAGATTACATCTTTTCAGTTTCCACTCTTGCACTTTAACACAAAACGGACTGAAGCCGTCCAAAATGTCGCCCTGTGGACTTATAGTTATAGTTCAAATTGTCGCACTTTTCATGAATTCACCAATAGCGCAGGACAATCCATGGATTGTGCTGATTCACTGATCACGCCCAACATAGTTACGCATTTTGAAAACTATTTTAATTTCTTAAAATATTTAAATGCCTACGGCTATAATTTGAAATGTCAAAGAATATATTCAAAGTAGGCCTAAGGCATTTTAACAAAAATTGAAAAATACTATAAATTCGCATAAAATGTCTAGATATATTGTAAATAACTTTGTGACTGCATTCCAAAAAGACACATGGCCACCATTATGAATTCTTGATAAAAATTTAATGATTGATAACTCTGTGGTGCACCCAACTTACAATGGCAACAAATTATCAAAAAAACCTTTGAAACTAAGGATAATATTTAATATGTATATGAACCTAATTATGGGCTTTTGGTTGAGCTTTTCAAGAAGACAATTTCATCTGAAACTATGGTACAGAATTAATTGACAGGCATTAAAAAAAAAAATTCATTGTAACAATCATTTGTGTTCTTGTCCAACTTATACGTAACTATGCAAACGTATTTCATTTTGTTCCAAATTTCAAAATCCCATCTGTCACATGTGCAAAATCCAAGTGAACATTGACGTGCATTCAATATTCATTATATCGCGTGCTGTGATTAATTCATAATTTAATTGCATTGCTGATGCAAAAAATTTTTTTTTTATAAAGAAAGTGTGCACTCTCTTGGCTCATAAATCTCTGGTATTTTTTACACGCTTTGCCGTGGGGACATTGAACTGATATTACTTTTATTAGTGATAAACGTTATGTTTGTGTAAAAAAATCTTGGTTTGCTAGAGCTATGGAAAACTTTTTCATGATAAAGAAAATAATTTACAGTGCAAATTTAAACCATGGTAGATATATGTAAGATTTCTTCAACCTTTTTGTTTCTAATGTAGATCTCAAACTCAATGAGGCACTGGATTAGGTGACAACGATAAACAAAATTCATCGCTTTAAAAAATAAATGGATTCATATTGAACTTAGACAAGTGTTTGCTGACCTTATAAAGGATTTAATTCCCTTTTATATTTTGTCTAGAGCCCAGAACTAGGTGTAAATCGTGAAGAAAAAGGAAGATGTAGAATATCTATACATAGAGAGATGGAGAGAACTAAAAAAAAGTGTGTACATCTTTTATAATTTGAGAAAAAAAAACAAGGAGTTTACAGTTACACTAAAAGATAATAATTTATAAACCAACGCCTAAACATAGTGAATTAAGGGAATGTAATTATTATTTATAAACTAGCTTTACCACTTTTATAAACCTTCACACATAGAAAGAGTGATAGCCTAAGAAGAAATGTAATGAGAAGGGAATGGAAGAGATAAAATTAATAATTTTAAAGCTGATGCATCTTTAGAGTTTAGTGGATTGAAGGGATGGATTTGGGGTGGCTTGAAAGAGGTCAACAGAGATTAGAGAACGAGATAGAGGCATCATTTTGCGAGAAAAATTCAAAGTTTTTGTTACTTTGCATTAGTACCCAGCTAGCAGATGTGTGGACAGAGGGTGGTGTTGATAAGTTGCTTGAACCCTTGAAGGCAATTACAATGAGTCGTGATTTATATTAGCAACTGAACCCTAAATAGCCGGATCATGAGTCGCAAACCACTGGGCCCCACATACCTGACCCTTACCATATAGATCAATTAAAAAATCTAAATAGAGCCATCATTTCTTGGGTAATAGTTCTTTTGAACAGAGGTCTACAATAGTTTTATGTACTAGATCTATTGTTAGATTCAAGCACAATGTTTGCTTTTAAGCTAGAATTATAGATCATTTGGACATTTATTATTAGTATTTTGTCATTTTGCTTCCTACTCAAATGAGAAACAGTTATGTACAATGGTGCTATCTGCATAACTTTTATATTATACAGCGGAAACCCAGAATAAAGACCTGCAAAAATCTTGGTAATCTGAACATGTCTTATACAAGGGAGGTTAGTTCAGGGGTTAAATTACTAATACCATTACCAATATATTCGGACGTCCTCCAATTTAATTTCAAAGAAGAGGGTTGGGCTTTATTGAGCTGGTCTGTATTGATGGGTTCCACTGTATACCATTAACTTGCTTGCACCAGTTATTTTTTTAGTTCAATTTTTTTTTCTGAAAACATTACGTGTAATTGATGATCCAGAAATCCAGGTTGACGCTCTTGATCTAGAATTCCAGGTTGGCGCTTTTGATCCAGAAATCAAGGTTGACGCTCTTAAAACTTGATATTAAGATCCTTTTGATACTTCTTAATCTTATGATCACTAATACAATAGTAATATCATTAATCCTGTTCAGCCTTCTTTGTGAAAGTTTTTTATTTTTGTAACATGTTCCCATGTTCAGCCTGTTTTGAATCACAGATGGCAGGCTTTTTTCTTTCCATCCTGTGTGCTTTGCTTTGTTCCCATGCCCAGTGACTAAGAAACCTCAGAAAGGCCTATCAAATCAATGTATCATCTTTTTCAATTCTAAAAACATTTTTTTTTCAAACTGCAACATGAAACTCGACTCTTTTTTCAAGGAGGGCATGTGTCTTTGTTCAGACTTAGAGAAGAAGCAGGATGAGGAGAAAGAGGATAAAAAGTAGCAAGGAAAGTAAAGTGGGTGGCGAAACGAGAGGAGGAAGAAGAGGAGAAAGGATACAAGGAGGAGAAGACTGCAGAGTAAGAAAAAGTAGTTGAAGATTAAAAGAGTGAAATCAATGACATTAAATTGGAAGACACAAACCACAAACAAGAATACCTGTTTAAAAGGCAAAGAAGAAAAAGAATCTAGAGGAATTACAAAAGGGCTGTTCAGGCTTTGCTTGATTAACACACACACTCTCCATCCCAGTCTGTCTTCTCTCTCTCTCTCTCTCTCTCTCTCTCTCTCTCTCTCTCTCTCTCTCTCTTTCTCTCTCTCTCTCTCTGTCTCTGTCTCTCTCTCTCTCTCTCTCCTCCCCAATCTTACTCTAGACCTGTAGGGGACCCATTTACTATATCAATGGAGATTAGTAAAACTGTCACTACTCGCATCCAGTTAAATAAAAAGCTATGTAGGTAGGCCTTAACAAATCATAGAAAATGTGTTTGGGCAAGTGTTTTCAAAATTAAAAATTTTATTTTTAATCTGTTGAGTGATGCTTTTTATTTTATTATCAGTATTCAGTAGTTGTAAATACTTGAGAGTGTAAGGCCTTAGGGGAAGAGTTCTAACAAGAAATAGACTGCATTGGGCTTTCTGATCTAGATAGACTTTCAGTTAAGGTACTTAAACTTTACTTTTACTTTTTAAACTTTATGAGTTCTAAATAAAACATGATAGACCTAGACTTTCAGTTAAGGTACTTAAACTTTATGAGTTCTAAATGAAACATGATAGACCTAAACTCATGATGTCTGACTTAAATTGTCTAAAGTCTAATAATCACGGCGCAGGTGAATGAAGATAGAATCTAGTCTCTTTCAAGGCTAGGAGGTTCTTTTTTCTCACACTGCAAAATCAAATTGTAGGTTCAACAATAGGGTGATTTGAGCATTATTTTCCAGGGATTTGCCCTGAAAAGTCCTAGTTGGCATGTTTTTTTTTTAATAGACACATTATCTTTCAACGAATCAAGATTTTGATCTTATTAGAAATCTTCATAAAAAAGCAGTGCAGGATTAAACCCAAATGTGATACTTAACAAACATTTTTGAAATCAAAGCTTTGATAAAAAGACAATTTCCAACCCTTAAAAAAGCAATTTTTGATGCACCGCCACAAGTTTATAGATATAAACTCAAATTGTCATATTGTGCGACAAGTTACTTGTTATTTGCCATCTCTGCATTTGAAGGCACAGGAAGTTTACATGCACTGTACAACCCCACTTAATAAAATATTTTACTTAAATTCTGATAAATTTATATCTTTTATCTTTGTTTCATTTTGAAATGAAGTGCTATGGGCTTTGATAAGGACTTCCAAAATGTATTTTTTATCAGTTACTGAGTTAGTGTGTGTTGTAGCCATGCCCTGTCTGAATGATGAGAACACTTGTTGATGCTTGTAGAGATAAGGCAGGGAATGGCAAACTACAATCTGGTATGACATACATCATGTTTATATTGCATCTGATAGCCCCAAACAATTTCTGTGTGCCTGTAGCTAGCTTAATAATGCCATAATGAACTAGTCTTAAACTTAGGTTGAATTCTATCCTTAACAGGCTTTTCTCATTTGCATAATTAGGCATTATTAGCAGAAATGACCCAGGGTACCTAGATGATCAGCAGATATTATTACTTTGATTCAGACCTTGTAAAAAAAGAACCGATTTTTCCAGACCTTTCTTAATCTTAGGTTTTGAATAGGAGTTTCTGCTGAAAGATTTTCTTTTTTTTTTTACTTTAACACCTAAGTGATCAGAGCTACAGCTTGATCCTCTACCCCAGGACCGGAGCTGCAGCTCAATTCTCCCCCCCTAGGTTTTAGGTGTTAGCAAACACTGATTTTATTATTCTCAGAAGTTTATATACCATGCAATGGCGTTAAAAATGTACTAAGATAAAAAAATGCTTCGCTGCAATGACTTTTTAAGCAAATTTTGTGAATTTTTGTGTGTTTTGGACTGATTTTAGCTATTAATGTGTAAACATAAACAATCATGCACATCTGAGACCAACACGGCCCCAAAATCAACAAATAAAAGGAGAAAAACATAACAAAAATCGAAATTCAACGCAAAACTAACCTCAAGAAGTGCTAAAACCCACTTGGAAACACTCCATGAATTAGTCCAGAGTAGATAAATACTCCAGTACTTGAAAGAATTATAACACTACAAACACCTACATTTGCTCAATTTCAAGATCTAGATCTAGGTCTAAATTGCATTTTTTTTTTGCCAATTTTTATCAAATTTTAGCCCACAACCATCTTGCATATAATTTTGAAAACGAAACTTAAGTTAGCATCAACGGAAGTTCTGTGACTTGGACTAGATTTTAATCAAACTTGGATTGGAAAAACAAATGGACTTTTCTTAGCATATATATTATATAAGTCTCCGGTCCCTTCGGCATTGGAAACTGTAACGAATATAGACGTCTCCAGTCACTTCCGCATTGGAAACTGGGATGCATACATTGGTCTCCGGTCACTTAAGTCAAGTGTTAAGGCAATATGCGCAAGAGGAAAAACTATGTAAACTTAATTGAGAGTTGGAAAGATAAATTTCACAAATACTGCACTACTTAAAATCTAACTATGTAAGCATGTTTTGCCACCCATTTTTAGCCTTTGAAGTAAATCTGAGTTGACCATAATAAAATTTTATGTGATGCTTTAAAATTATTGTTGTAAAGTTAGTTTTGCTAACATTTTTTTTTGTCTTAAAAAATACATCCTTTTAATTGCCCTTTTTTTGTTCATAACATAAAATTGTGAAGAAAATAATTGGAATTACAAAATTTAAGAAGTATTGCAGCTTCCTTAGTTCTTTTGAGACTATTAAAATCTTTTGCATTATTTAAGGTAACATTCACTTACTCATTCCTTTTCATTTGTTTTCCATTGTACATTTTTATCTTGTACTGATATTTCTGCACATTCTGAGACATTTTTTTGAAAGTTATGTATCAATCCTGGAGGTGGCTGCCTATTTTTTGAAAGGTTACCCACATAGCTAGTAAATTAAAGAAAAAGGTGCTCTCAGTAAATTAAGTCTTAACATAGGAATTTATATATCACAAATTGATATTTTGAATTTTCATCATCTTGCATCTTTCTTTCATTTAGTGCAAACGTCTGGCTTGTTGACAAATTTATATCCTTTTACTTTTACTCTGTGATTGTTATTTTACCTCTTGAATTTTAAATTTTGAAATAACAGCATTTTCAGACTTCTAAAGTTATACCCTTACAAACGTAAAATGTTATTGGAAAAAAATGTTTATTTTTATATCCCATTTCCATCTTTTAGCCCTGTGACAGAGTTCAAGAACGCCAGTATGCCTATGAGGACCAACTTGAAGCAGCAGCTACAGAGACAGCAGCTTCTTGAGCAAGAGAAGAGAGACCAGCAAGCTGCAAAGACCAACCATGGAGGAACCCCCTCGGCTGGTATTGCTGTGCCTCGGCTCATGGAAGGCGCTGAGGTTCCCACCACCGTTTTGCAGGTCAGTAAGTCACACTATGATAACATTATCAGTGTTTAATGCAACTTCAGTATATATTATTTACATAATATACCCATAATGAGTCTGATAGTGCACAGAATCAAGACTCTGTAGTGTGGGGCCTTCATTTTACCTCTACATCAATGTTATCTCCCAGGCTCTCAGCAAACTGAATGCTGTGAAATCCACAAAATCAATCTTGAAAGAAAAAGCTTGTTAGTTTTTCTACACTTTTTTGTGGTGCATGCCAAGAAATATGCTAAAAACAATAAGCTGTAGAATGCTTCTCAGGCAAGTTTTGTGACAATGATGCTAGTTCTAGATTGCCTTTGGTTATTAAACAGTCCTGTCTGCCAATAGGCATAAACTTAAGATGAAAGACTGCATCCGAGCTGAAGTCAGTTCTCTGGCTTCAATTCCTGTTCAGCTAGAAGTATAATCAACCCTTATGTTGTAGTCATAGGAAAGTTACTAAAATGTATCACTTACACATTAGCCTTCAACCTCCATGCATTGTGAGTAAATTCCTATTTATATTACTGTGAGAAAGCAAAGAAAGTTGGCCTCTATAGTGTGGGAACCTATATTTTTAGACAAGTAAAAATCAATTTTAAAGCCTCACACAGTTTGTTAATATCTGGTATCCTCAGGTAAAGACAGAGCTCCAACACCCAACTAGGTACCATGTGCGGCAACGGCAACAGCGGCAAGTGCAGCACTTTCTCAATGAGAGCCAAGGAGGCCGGGGAAACCAACCAGTCCATTCCCTGCCCACCCATGTGTTGACAAGCGGGTCTGGCTCAGATCACCATCGACTACAGCTTCACCCACAGCAGCAGTACCATGTCCAGACATCGAGTAGTGCTCCTGAGCCAGAGGTCGGCAGCTCCATGTTATCACCAGAGGTGAGTTTACTGAACTTGTGCGGTATTTAGCCTGCTTTCATTTTTGCTGCTCCTCTGTGTGTTCAGGAAGTACATTGATTTGCAATGGACTGAGGAGGAAGTCATACAAATGCTTAAAGACGATTTTCAGGCATCTAGCCCTGTTTGAAATACGTTCTTATGCTGCACCATTTTCGATGCCTAGGAAGTTAAAGCAAACCATCCTTTTCTTAAATTTCATTTTGTCTGTCATGTCTGTGAGTTCTCTCATGTATGAACTGCATCACCTTGGCTTGTTGCTCTGTTTGTATCAATTTTGTGTCATGGGAAAAACTAGCATTGAATGATATTTATATGTCGAGCAGTGCAACGAGACCTATGGATCTTATGATACTTAATCAATAGTTATGCATTGAAGTGCTTCCAACCAGTAAATTGCTAAAATTATGAATTTGTACCTCATTTCTGTAATGGACTTTCCCTCAAAATTTGTTATACTGGTAGTTACTGTAGTATGTGGTTAAACGAAGGGCACTTAGGAGCTGCGTGCACCTATGAAAAGTAGTAAGAATTACTGGATCAAGATTCTTCCCTTTGGAACGTACAGAATAAAAACCAAATTGCTTTCCTTGACCACACAAATTGGCAAGGTCTAGAGTAGAAAGTGAAGATTATGACTGATGTATGTCTTGTAGCCTATCGTAGGCTATAGGTCTATCTTCTGTATATATACTGGTTAAGCTAAGCTGAAATGTAATTTATTGGGCTGAACGCTACAAAGGATATTGATTAGCCTACAGCAGTTTACCTGTCAGTGCCTTATAGGTGAAGTGTGTTACATCATGATCAAATCACTTGTTGTGCTCTAGTGCACACAAACGACCCCCACCCCACAGGCCTTTGTCCACGACCACCTAACACTCTCCTGGCCTCCCTCTTCACATCCCTGCCCCCAAGCATTCTAAACCCCAAAACATGCATATGTAGCATTGCACTTGCACTCATAGTCATAGTTTGGCCTGATTTTGACAAAGGACAATAAGAGTCTCTGCTGAGTGATTCTGGCTTTTTCTTTGCATCTCAGTAGTTGCCAGATCTACTTAAAAGGTAAATTTTACTGATTTCATAGCACGCCTTTAGACAATGGTGCGTGTGGTATACTGTTCACATAAGAAAAAAAACCGGTGATAGTGATTTTGTGTAAGTTAAAGCATGCATTTATCTTACAAGTGTTTTAAGTGGACACTATTGTAGTAAATAAAAAATCACCAGAATAAACCACTTATCTTTATATCAACAGTTGAAAATCTAATTCCATTCCAACTCACACACATTTGCTTCTATTTATTGATTTGTGGCAAAGATATGACAAAATTTGAGCATAGATCTATGTCAGTGGTGGTGCTTTTCTACATATATTCAGTCAGACAAGTGGTACCCGAATCCCATTGCTGAAGGTTTTACAAAAAGAAAAGGAGAATAAATGGAATAAAATGCTTTTCATGAAAAGCAAACATCACCCCAGCTGTTTCCTTATTGCTAGGTCTCCTCTGTTGCTGTCACTGTGAATCATTTTCACTTACTACCAACAATATCTGTTGGATATGAGAAGGGTATTAGATTTAACTTGACAATTTTATCACCACCAAAATAGACTCACAATCCTCTCTGCTTTGTCTCTTTGCTCATACAGTTTTAAGATCTGAGCCATTTTTCGTTTGTAAAGTCTGTGTGGTGTTGAATAATTATTTTTAATTTCCTCTTGCTCTAGATAGATCTTGTTCTTGTTTGTTCCCGTTTTTCTCCTTTATGACTTTTTGAGCTGTGCTACTTATCAAATTGGGCATTTTACCAGCACAGCTTCAGTTTACTCCTGCTCGTATCATGTGTACTGGAATAGAAATTCTCTATTCCTATAATGTCAACTTAATTGAGCAGGTATAATCCTTGCATATTCAGGTGACCTTAGATTATGTCAGACCCCCTGACTCATTTGTAAAGTCAAATCGTTTACAGGTGTGACATTGGTGACCCAGCTAGACTATTAGTGTTAACGTGAAGCTGTCGTGAGCTATCTTGATTGGTTTTGTCAAGATGAAACAATAATTGTATTTATAAGGCAAGAAGACATCTTTTGTTGTTTTTTTTGTTGTTATAATTGACTTGGTTGGGTTTTTAGGGCTTGTAGAGCAAAACAGATGGGACACGTGAGACTCAAAAGTTTCTCCAAATAACTTTACTTCGTTTTTTTTTCATGGTGGTACCAGACAATGATGTCTTCATAGAAAAAATAAATAAATCGGTATTTATGTTTGTATCACTCAGATTTATTGGTGACCACAAACACTCATTTTATCAGGGATGCCAAATGTCATGATTTTCAATGTATTCTCAGGCCTTTTCATCTATTTATTGTTTATCACACAACTTATGTTCATGACATCCGATTAATGTGCATGCAATGCAATGCTCGGCTTGGTTTCAAGTTGTTGTTGTTTTTTTAAATCATTTGGCACCATTGTTTTACACACAGCATAGAGTTTAGTAAGAAAGAAAAGGTCATAATTCTGGTTATGGTTCATTTTAGACCCAATGTCACACTTGTGAAAATATTATTAGCACAGCCATCAAGATAAAAAGTTGAACTTAAATACTAAAAAACGGATAAGCAATCTTAATCTTATTGTGATTGGGTAACTGTAAGCACTGTCTGTAGGGTTTCCCCACCTAAAAAAAATATAGATAGATAATATCTCAAGTTACAAAGGTATACTGCTGTGCCAAGCATAAAGAACTAGATTTTATGAGGTTCTTGGGGAGGGGGTTGTCTGGTTGATTACTTTCTATGTCTAAATGGAGTTGGGGAGAAAAAAGTACTTTAGTTTACTTTTTGTTCCATATTATTGGATGAACTTTGGTTATCAGTGCTAAGCCAGACAATCCTATGCGCTGATTATGATGAAGTGCCTTTTTAGGGTACTGCTTTACTATTCAGACAACTTAGAACCAATTCAGTAATTATGTGGGGCACAAAAACGGTTGATCTCAAAAGTAAGCTAGGCTGATATCAACTGGTGGTCTGATGTAATTGTTTTAGTAGGTCAATAATAAAGTCAGGCTATATTGCTCAACCTGTTCAATACATTGTTTCTAATCTTTATCTCTCTTCTACCCTTAGCGCCCCCCCCCCTTTGTTTTTGTTTCGTGGGATTCGCAGCGTGAAAATGCAGATGGAATAGATATATTGTTCAAAGGCTTATCTCTTTGATTTATAAATTTACCAATGCACACTTTTTTCGGCAACAAAATTATATTAGGGCAATATGCCTAGCCTAAGATAATTATGATCGGCGATTGAAATAAAATATAAGTATTTTTTATGTTAGCAAAATGTAAATCTACTGTATCCACACGTGTAGTGGATCAAATAGTTATTAACATTTAACGCTTAGTGCACTCGCTCTGGTAATGATAAACCTCTGGCTGTGCTCGGTGTTGAAACAAAAGCCATCATTACACATATTAATTATTACTTTACTCTTACAATCTGTCAACTTCATCCAAATTTCTTAACAGTGCGAGGTTAGCGAGGGAAAAAAACTTATTAAAAAAAATTATATTGGTATGCTAAAATGTACAATTGTGTGAACATTAACCTCGATTTAACTGTTTCAAGGTAGATCCTTATGATAAAAGCGCTACCTGTTGCCATTTGAACAGCCTTTTTATAGCACATATCACCGGTATTATACAAATTACACTCTCTGCTTAATGGAAATCTAAACGTTTTGTGAAAATTTAGAGCAGGAGATATGATAATATTTCCAGTAAAACGAAACATTAGGTGCACATTTTTCTGCTTTTTCGATGTTGTTTTACCTAGCGAATTACATTGCGGTATATTACATTTGATTAATGTGCTGGATGAAACAAGCCTCCATGGTAAGGATGTGTAACACTAATGAAAGTTGTGCATTGTTTGACTGCTGTTCATGGGCTTGAAATGCTTACGACATTGATCTGCTGCGCACAGAGTAGGCTTACAGTTACGTCAGGAGAATGCACCGCAAATAGTCAAGATGTACCACTTGTCTCCTAAGAGGCACGGAAAAGGTTGTGAGTCTTGCCACTTCGTTTCGGTGATTTCTTTCAAAGAAAAGGATAGATAGATGAATTGCGACATGTTTAGATGGAGCGTAAGTGCTTTGCTTGCTACCGGACTCGCCAAAGGACAAGGCTTAATGTAAAACCCTTCTTACCAGGATGTGACAGAGGTAGATCTTTATTTAGACCCTGTGCAAGGAAAGTGCAGGTTATATGGAGCTAGCTGCAAACAATACAAGGTTATCTAGTGTAATCTTTTTGGAAAATCCAATTGTTTGTGTGAAAGAGAGGAATTTCCAACGGGCGTAATGATGCTAAAACTAGTTAATTGCGACACATTATTGAAGTCTTTGGCCAATGTCTCTATGTAAAAGTTTAAAGAAGTAAGGAGGGTCCAACATTGGGCGCCGGTGCTCATAATAGTAAAGAAAAGCAAATGCCTTAATTTTGTTCAGAATTCTAGTTGGCTCTCAGGAAAAAAGAGGACTGAAAATAAAGATGAGAAATGGGTTTGAGGAAAACTGCGAAACCTAGGCGCGATTCCTTTTTTCTGCTCACGCTTGCCGATGTCCGAGAGCGCTCACATCCAGTTCTGTTCTATCCAAGTAACGGACGTCATGGCCGGGCCTTATACAAAACTGTGAGCACTCAGACCGTGTACCCGTGACCAGGTCAGGTGGTCACTTAAAAAATAAAAATAGTAAAAATCACACACGTCTGCTGACCTGAGCACATGACAATACATGTACTGATATAAGGCCTTAAGAGTCGCTTGTCTGGGACCTCAAGGCTGTAGCAATCGATGTATCAGTCACAAATTTCTTTATAAAAAAAGAGAAAAGAAAAGAAAAACACCGAGCCCAATGATTGATAATTCGACACCAAGTATTCAATATAGTTACGTAGTAGACTATAATTTTAGATGCGCATTATGCGTTAGAGCGATACTGGTTTGTTTTATTTGTTTTCCCCCAAACCCAACTCACACGCTTGTTAAGTTGAAAGGTAACTTCATAAAAAAGTTAATGCTTAATTATGTGGTTTGGTGTATTAAATACGACAATCTAAGTCTTAAAGTAATGGACCACAAGAAATAAAAAAGACATGACTCACATTTGGAAAAGGGCGGCTTAAACCAGATTATTTTGTCTCTATTGATTGCTCTAAATGTGCCAATTATGAGGGGTTGGCGAGGATTGCGGCCGAGCACCAGGTGTTTAAAACGTTACAAGGTCATATAAGAAGAGGGTACTCACTAGTCTTCTTTGTTCTCTTTGTGTGTTTGTGCTGTTTTTTTTTTAAGTTTAGGCTTCTATTTGTTTGTCAGCTTGTCGGTGTACATGTGTTTCTTTTCTCGCTATGTAAAGTTTTCCTTTAAGTTATTTTCTATAGTTTTTTTTTTCAGTGTAAAGGTAAATCATACCAGTCAAATTGTTGAATATAAGCGTCTATCACTCATTGGTCGCTCTTCTCTTGCCCTTTCTTCTTCTTCTTCTTCTTCTTCTTCTTCTTCTTCTTCTTCTTCTTCTTTTTTTTCTTCTTCTCCTGCTTCTTCTTCTTCGCCCCCCGCGCCTCTTTTCTCTTTCTGTCTTCCTCTGTCTCTTTCTTGACATTTGTCGGCTTATTAACCCCCCTATCTCTTTCCTATTCATTTTTTCTTTCTCATTCCTTAATGGTTTAAAACTCTTGACCCTAAGAATTTTTTAATAAGCATTTTCAGTCACAACCATCAATGTAGATTTTTATCGGCGCCTCCAACTAATGTAGTGTTGACAGCTTCACTAAACCTCTCTTTCTCTTTTTTTTTTAAACAATTATACTAATGTACCTACACGTAACTAGAAACATAATGGGTCCAATGCGTACACCCCTGGAACTCTTCAACAGGCAATTTGCTCCCTTCAGTGCCATAGAACTACATCTTGTACCGAGTGGGTGGTACGGTAACTTGACTCTGTGGTACTGCAGCGAAACGGAAACGTCTATTGCTTTCTTTTTTTTTTATAATAGATCTTTCAAAAGATTATCGCTAGTCACGTCTGAGAAGTTCAGTCATTTTGAAAGAAAGAGATGCCAGCAAGTGCTCGAATTGTGTTTCATTATTCAAAGTTAAATGGAAGAAAATTCCTTTTTTGGGGGGGTGGGGGGTGGGGGGGGTGTCACCGAGGTTTCATAATTATAAGGGCCTACTTAATTTCTGTGTGCGTGTGTGTGTGTGGAGAGGATAGGTAGACAGGGGCGTAGAGGATAAAGTTCCTTAAAGTGGAACATATGGGCCCTAACAAACCAAACAGACGGAAAATCCACGGTTTATCTTTAGCTATTTACCTTTAAGTGCAGTAATTATTATTTGGAGATAAACTAATTAAACTAATAAGTTCAAGGCCTTTTAACACCCTAGACCTTGTCGACGTCTTGACCAGTCTGAGCGGAGTAGTGGCCGGTTGAGTCTGCACTTAACATGACATGACGTTGCTTATGACGCCACTCGAAAACTTTTTTTTCTGAAAGAAAACAAGTAAAAAGAAGATGATTTTCGTATTAATTATACAGTGGAACCTATCAATTAAGGACCCCTTAATAAAGACCACCCCTCTTATGTGACTTTAATTTTGATGACGTCTACTTTTATGAGTGTAATAATTTAACCCATGAACTAAGACTCCCCTCCTATATGACCTGTTTGTGCAAGTTAGGGTTTCACTGTGATACTTTTTGTTCTTCAGAACTGATCAGATGTCGGGGGAATGATTGACGGTGTACTGTAACACAATCTCAGATGTCGTCTTTTTAAACTGATTATTTATTATAAATTACATTACAATATTGTACCTTATCGTCTTAAGGTAAAGGTGCACAACGGGTCTTTTATCTTTCATCCCATAAGTCATTTGTGATAACCAATCAGTACAAAAAGATGTCAGCAACTACTTGAACTTTCTTTCCCAACTTTTAATGGTTGCCACTGTTTCAACCTAATTTTCGTCATTTATTATCATTACCTGTCTGGAAACAAATCATGCGATCTTTGCGAAGGACATGTTGATTAGGAGGTGAGTATTTAGTGCTTAGTGGGCCAAGATAAACGTCCTGGTAGCATGAGCTTAATTTTAGAATTAGTTGATTATCAAGACAGTGTTGTCGCAAGGAATGTGCACACGCATGCAAGGAAAAAAAGTGAATAAAACGCACTTTCTGGAAAATAAGGGGACTTGTAATCAAACGCACTTAGTTTGCTTCAACACATTTATAATTGAAAAAGAGTAAACCTGAACATTTTTGCAAGTACTGAAGTTCATAGCGGTTCGCACTTTGAATATTGGAAATCGGTTTTAAACATGATTACTGAAATTGTGTCCCCGGCAAAGTATTCATTTACTCTACCTATGT
>BMAT01001559.1:76258-95041 GCA_019649035.1 Elysia marginata | reverse complement strand
TTTTTTTTTTTTTTGTTTGTGTAAAATTTGTCAAGAGCTTCTTTGAAATCCTATATACCGTACTGCTGCTGAGCACCATTCCTTTAAACCCGTCTTACTGATACTATTTTAGATTGTGCTTCTGGCTCTTACAACCAGAGCAGCAATTGGACAAACTTTGTTTCTCAAGGTGGCTTTGGCTTTGCAATAATCATTCCTATCTTTTCATGCCAGATGTCTTGTAAAGGGACTTTTATTTTTTTTAATGAATTTGTTTCTTTGTCTATTGCATATCATATACTTGTTAACAAGGACAGGGAACACAGCTTAGGCAAGCAAAATACAAATCAGTTAATTTTTTTATTCTTGGCTTTTGCAACCAAAATAAAATAACAAAACTATTTTTTATTATCTTAATTGATAAGGAAAAGTAAAACAACAAAGGACCAAAATAGAAATTAGTTTAAAATCAAGTCTCATAATGGATACCTTGCCCCTGTCCACCATCTTTCTTAATTTTTCATGTGTGGCAATGATTCTTTCAATGGCATAGTTTGGGGTAATTTTGGCAGACATTTCTGGGTATAGGATATATACAAAAATGTATGTTTTACCTCAGACTTAAAGAGATCTTTTACATTTTCATTGTTTTATCTGGTGTTAATGGGTTGTAATGTTAATGGATTTCAATTTGTTATGGCACAAACCTACTCTGAGCCATTGTAACTTCATTGATTAAAGCTGAGTCCTCTTGGAGATTTCACATTTTAAAAAGTTCAAGCATGCACCAATCCAGCAATGATGTGTGAAAAATTTATATTGGCCTTTAGAAAGTATCTGTAAACAGAAACAGTTTTGTCATCTATTCTATTATCTGCAACTAGCATTCTTGGTCAGATAGGTTTTGACAAATACGAGCCAGCCAATTCAATGCAAAGTGAGTTTAGTTCCAAGTAGTGTAAAGTCTTGACCAACTGAACAGTTTTATCATATGTTTCTCCCAACTAGCATTTTTTGTTCTATCTTGCTTTGGCAGCAGTTTATTACTTGTATATAATAGTTCAGAAAATGACTTGAGATTCTTGTGGATGGCAACATACAAATGAAGAAAAGAATAATTATGGCCCATTATTGTGGTCTAGCTTTCATGTTTATGATGTGATACTAATGAGGCATGTCTATAAGGCCTTACTTTTAATATTTTTGTCCTGATTGGTCACAAAAAGTAGTTTGCCTTGCATTTCTTAGACCTACTCACTTAGTTTCAGGAGTTGCTTCTAAGCTTCAAACATTATGTAGATTAAAAATATAAGGTAGTTTTTCTATATAGCAGCCTCATACAACAGGTAATCTTGTTAACTTTTGCTTAGTCCGTGGATCATTAATGTCTGGTTAGGTGTTTGTGTTAAAATTGGTAAAAAATTATTAGCTTTCATACATAATACATAATTTGTTTGATGAAAAGACAAAGTGTTTGAGAATCGAGCAACTGCATTTTGCAATTTTGTGTAAAGAAATGTTACTGACGCACAAGGTACAATAGATGTTGGTGATTGCCGACTTCCAAAAAATGGACTTATTTGGTTTGTTACAAAGATGTGCAAAATGTGGGGGGAAAAAGAAGTTAAAATAGATTTAGGACAAGTCCCCACTGCTGTCAGCCGTTTTGTACCAGTTATAGCGTAGCCTCAAGTTGTGAGTTTAGCCTGGCATCGTTTTTCCTGAAGACAGAAAGCTTTTATTTCTCAAGAGGTATAGCTATGCGTCTTCAAATAAATTGGTTGTAAATGGAGCAGAGACTGAGGTGGGACAAACTTTCATCTTTACCCTGCCTGACATAAAACTAAATGTCTTGCGACCAGGGAAAATGGTTATTGCAATTTTCACATCTCAAGGCTTGTTTTTTAATTATACATTTTTCTGCGCTCTAAATTGTTTTAAGTATTATGAAATTGTTAATAATTTTGGAGGAAGATTATACATTTTTTTTCAGTTAAAGTATGAATAAAAAAAAAACTTTTAAAATGCATTCCCTCAATTTAGAATTCCCGACACCCGATGCATTAATCTTGGTCGTGAGACATATGTTAATAGCATTTGATTTAGCGATATGGTTATATTCGCATCAGGTATTTTAGGTACAACCCAAAACTGTTTCTTTTTCTCTACCTTTTACTGCACTATAGTGTTACCAGCATAGTCAATCTATAATGCACTATATAATACTGCAATACTAAATAAAGTGTACTTTTCTTTGGTAAAGCTTTTTCTGTGTGCGTACATGACTTGGAAGTTGGATTGTGCATTTTAAAGCTACTAAAAAGTTCTTGATGAATTAAAAATTTGAATTGAATTTGAAGAATTAAATTTTTCAATTTTTTGAACAAAATGTGTGGGTTGGAGAAAAAGTGGGGTAGAGGGGGTGTACGCTGTATTTGTACTTTTGTTGAAGGATTGTATCAGGTGGCCCCCAAAAAACATCCTCAACTTTGTCACCCTGTAACTTTGTACCTCTATACAGTATTTACATGAAAATACACACATAGTAATAGAAATTATGCATGTCAAGGTTTGTGTGAAGTTTTAAGCTTGTGGTGTTATTGGTTTAGAAGTTATTTGATCCCAGAAAACACGCACCTCAGGTGTGAAAAATCAGTCCATCAACTCCTGTGTTATCAGTTATTAAAGGATCTCTAGAACCTCCTTCTAGCTGAACAACAGCTCTAACTGTTTTGCTCCATTTTGCGATTGACTTTCTCACTTGCTCAATACCCATTTGTCCCTATCTGTTTCGAATCTCGAGATGTGGTAGCCAGTCATCTTTGGCAATAAAATCAACTCATTGATCTGTCAGAAATTGTTGGGTTGCTCGATTTATGTGTCAGTAGCACCGTCTTGATGCAGATTAATTTAAAGTCACCCTGAGGTTAAAGTTTGTACCTGAGAGAAGTAGTTTTTTTTTAAAGAAGAGAGTTGTAATTCTTTGAGTTGGCCTTCAAAGTGTTTGTATCAAGGAAAATTTTATTGGTTTTGCCATCCAGCAAACGCCAGCAGAAACCATGTAGTTCTGAAAAAAAAAAACGGATTCGTTTTGTGGTAATGCTGTTGCAGAAGGGTGTTCTACTTCTTTCTTGCGTAAACAACATTATTTTGTCTATTTTTAGGCAATCTCTAGAACAAAGCCTTTTTCATCTGTGAAGATAATTTGCTTAACATCAGTAAATCTGTTCAGAGAGTGCCGAGTTCGGAGGCCTTTTTCTTTTTCAGACTTTCCGTTTTTCTGCTAGTCCGAATTCGTTTGTAGACCTTTAATTTCAGATCCCTTTTTACAATTCTTTGTACAGTGCGTCAGCGTTTTGCTCTCGAGGTGTGCAGCACTGATTGCAAAACAGCTTTAGTGTGGAGGTCTGTGTGTTTATGTGAGTTTTGGTAACTTTTTTCAAACATCTGTCGTTTCTTTTCTTATCAACTGATTTCGTTGATATTAGGCGTGGTGTTAGTTTATCATATGCCTAAATCATATAACATTTGCACAAAGGCTGCCAGAGATATGGTGCTCCAAAGTTTGGGACGTTTTTTTGGGGGGCTACCTGATAGTATGCTGCAATTTGGCAAAAATTAAGCAATAAATTGAATTTGCAGCATTTTTCGTATTCTAACGATGTGAGTTTTAAGACTTTCATGCAGATGAAACAAAAGTTCACCCCATATTTTGACTTGATAACATCCTTTCATTTGAAACACTCATGTAAGATTAAGCTTCACCTGGTGACAAAAACTCGCTTAGATATTTTTTGAAGATATTTTTTTGTTACACAAGACTCGCTGTATAGACCAAATGAAATGAAATAACAACTGAGAATTGAAATGTTTCACAATTGTTACTTCTGTTTACCATATTTTGCATAAATGGTGGAAAAACTTCTTTGCATATATGTCATAGATGTTGAAAATGTGCCTTATTCTTTAACGTTCTCGAAACATTTCATGACTGTATTCCTCAAGACAAATCAATTCATGTAAATGTAATAAATGTATGCCCTCAAAACACAGATCATTTTGTCTTGTGACTGATTGTATGTCTTGTCCATATGGGTGTCTCTGAACTACTTCATACTTTCTCCCCTTCATTCACTCCCCTTCATTCACTCACTCCCCCTCCCTCTGCCGTGTTAGCCTTTCTCTCATACGTATTGCCTACCTTCTCTCTTTTTCTGTCCTACATGATAATTTTTTATTTCATTCAATTGAGTAACTTTGTTTTTTTTTCTATTAGCTTTACTTTCTTCATCTTTTTTTATTTTTTCCTCTCTCCCCTATACATGTGTTTTTTTTACTTTTGCAAGATCTTCCTGCCCGTTTCCCTGTTAAGATTGACTTCAATTAAGGTCATACAACTCAATGAATATGTTCTCAGGACTTGACAGGTTACTTGTCAATGTTGTGCTAGATAGCCTTAACCCTCTGTAACTTGACCATTATCTTAAAAGTTCTTAGAAGAAATCTGCCCCTGATACTAAAAGGTTTCTGCGTTAAAATTTTCATGGGAAATATGATTTTATTAAATTTTTGAAAGATTTTAAAGCTATGAAATAGGTTGTGGAGAGAAGTAGGCCCCAAGTGGAAATGCCCGAAATGTCTGCCTTAGTATGGTTCGAACTTTTGACCTATTATAGTCGACACCCAATGCCTTGCCACTTAGAGACTTATAGCCTGTACCATGTCGCCACTAAGCTCATTAACTTTTTGCAGGTGTATTCTTTATTATAAAGTAGTCGGATAAAAAAGCAATCCAAGTTTAAAACACCCGCCCAACTGAAAAATGAAAAGCTTGTTTCAGAAGGAAAGAAAATCAGTAGAACCCAAACATACGTTGGCAGGAAGTGCATACACATTTGGAGCTCTTTTGTATTACATGTATAATGATACTAGCCATCCTAGTCACAGGTCCTTCTAAACAAGGGATCAAAGCTATGTCTTCGTTGTTTCCTCTAGAAATTGAGGATGCAAAGTGCTTGTATAGATCTGTAACAATCACTGCCTATAACAACATAAGTTAAGATCAAATATGCCCAGTACTGAGGTTAGCGCTGTCTTTCAGTATGCGTTCTATTTTATCATGTAAAACCTGGAGAATGTCTAATATCTTCGTGTAGTAAGTTGCTGTGGTGGTCATTTTATTAAAATATAAAACAATGACAAAAACATGAATGTAGGCAGCCACTGGCGTACTTTGATTTCGCGATGTAAAGTATGAAAGATTTCACTACTTAAATACCAGAATTATTACCAAAATACTGGAGTACATCTGGCAAACCTAAACTGAAATGAGCCTAGTAAGAAACATCTTTGTGCAATAACTCAAAACTTGCCTAAAAGTATTTTAGCTGAAAATTAGTAAGGATTTAGCACTATCTGCAAGTGAACTCCTATCCAGGTCCCAATTGTTATCGGTCTATAAAAGTATCTGTTGGATCGTGATCTCAAATGAAAACTGAAATGATTTAGAAAATACTGAAATGGGGGTTTAAAAGTACTGGAGCCGGTTGATTGGAGGTTGACATCTCTTGAAGGAACAGTCTTTTTTTCAAAGAGTTTGGATCAATCACCATTGTATCAACCTTGCTATCCCCTAGCTGTGTGTTTTGACACTTTCCCTTCTTCTCTTCTGTTTCTTTCATGCATCTATTCATATCTCAACACCATTTACTACTATTTGATCAAATCTGAAACAACGAACATTTGTTCAAATAAATAGAGACATGGAAAAATGAAGGTTGAAAATTCACTGAAGACTAGAATTAGGTAATAATTTAATTGTCATTATTGATAAAACAATTTTCATGATACAGTTTTAACGCCGAAATCAACGGGCATAGAACTATGAATTCAAGGGAAGGTTAAAAAAAATTAATTACATGTATTTTAAAATTAAATATCTTAAGATTACCCCGCCTCAGCATCAATAGGATTGTGCAAGCAAAAGAAAAAAAAAACAAACGGAAATAAACGAAGGAACAAATACATAAAAAGCGAATATAAACAGCCTTGTAAACTAACAATGTCTAGATTAGGGAAAGTACGAAAAAAAAATTTGTCCATTTTTTATACAGTTTGGGTTTAAACAAAATTAAAACAGTCCTTTCATTTATCGCCCCATGACCTAAAATGTTTACCTTAGCACATTATTTATAGCATTCAAAGGAACAATTACTATTTCAGCTATTATTTAACCACTGAAAAAGATAGTCAGAACCGGCTATAGTCTCGATCAGATGAGGAAGAACTACTGTGCTCCGCGCAATCCCTGGCCGCGCATGCATCAAGCGTACTGCTAGAGGCCACCCTTCCTCCTCGCCGAGCCAGCTGTCGTAGATGGTTATCCCGGAAGTTGTCATAGCTAAGGTCATGGTCAGCCACCCTGTGGCTGCTCTGGGCAAGTCCAGACTCGGTGCAATATACATCGCTGCCGAGACTGTTGCTACTGGTGCTGCTACTGCTGTTTCCGCCTGTGACAGTTGGCACAATCCTGTAAATTGCTCCACGAACGCGTAAGTAACGACGACTGTCTTTGTCAGGGCCCCATTTATTCTTTCTAGTTGAGCCTTTAGTTTTGTACTTATTAGAACGTTTATGTATGTGTTGGCCACCAATATCGACGGTGTCACAGGCTTTCGCGTTTAATCCCACAGAATACGGGCGGTAGACATTCCATTCCTTGTTGCCCGATTGGCCGAAGATTTTCTCTTCTCTGGAATGCTCTTTTCTGTCACTGAAATCAAGAAGGTCAGTGTATAAATTAGACTGAGGGTGCACACATGTCATCGGTGGGAGTGTTAGTGGTGATTCCTTTTCTTTGTGCCCTTTTGTAGAGTACATTTCCGTGTTTGAGAACCGAATTCCAGTTTTACCTGCGCTCATGTCTCGGGGGAGCGTGTCATGTTGTGGTATTGCAATGGAAGAAACTCTGGCATCTGGAGGAGTGGCATGACTTGGGTTGATTAAATCTGTATGAAAGGCGCCCCCACCTGCTGCACCAGACACTGCGCTGTATGCACCGCCGTATGCCTTGGAGTAAGGTTTCGTCCGGTGAACATCAGGGGTATTCAGATTACCTCTGTATATTTGGATGCGCTCTTCGCTCAATTGACTTTGAGTATCTCCGGTTCGGTGTGATTGTCCGGCCGCCATGCATTGTAACCAATATTCTCCCACTCTGTCACCTCGAACTTTACAGGTCCCGAATTCTTTGCCTTTTCCCTTTTCCATCCCAGTCTCTAAAGAACTGTCGTCAGACTCTAACCTGTTCTTTGTCCCTATATCTCTAGTCTTTCCTATATTTCCTCTTCCTTTTCCATGTCCAGCCAGAAGACCAGATTTACCTATCACTCGCCAAGAAGGGTTGGTTCCCCCTCTGGGGTCGTGATACACAAAACTTCCCGCCACTTCTGAAATGTCACGGCCTCCGGTCTCTGTTTCATCCTTCCCTTGCCATGCGTCTCTCCAGGCGGAAGCAAATGATCCAGCTGCTGTGGCTGTGGTGATCGTCCCGGTATCCTTACAACGCTTTCTGCCGCTGACACCTTGCTTGCCACCTTGCTTGGAAGGATATCCGGAGACAGTATGGTACGTTCCGGGAGACCCCGACACAGCGACCGTCTCCGAACTGTGTTTCGAAAAGTATACCTGCAAATATGGGACAAATGATATAGATTGTGTTCGCACAATATGCAAATAAACTACAAATTAATAATACATCTATTAGGATTCAGATTCTTGCTATGGCGTGAACTTATATTGCTCAATGAAACTACATGTATATTTTTAGACAGTAAGAAATAATCACGAAAAACGATGAAATACAAAGTGAAACGGTTCATATGGAAATACGTGTGCTCCCCTTCAAAAGAGAGAGAGAGAGAGAGAGAGAGAGAGAGAGAGGGGGGGGATGGAAGGTAAGACACATGCGTAGAGTTTGGATTTAGAGTTTGGTTGATTTTTTAACGTCCCAGTCAACTTAGAGATAATATCAGAGACGGCGCTGGGGACAATTGAAAGCATGCGGCCACAATGTGATGTAAGGAGCGCTTGCGTACACCACATCCAGCCACATTATCCTGACACTGGGCCGACCAGACTTAACACTAAATCCATAATACCAGACACTAGGCGGATCAGCTGCTAATACCAAATTTAAAGACCTTGGTTTGACTCGGCCGGGGATCGAACCACGCACCTCACGAACTTTGAGCGAGTGTCTTACCGCTAGGCCACAGAGCCACACATATGTAGGTGAAAATTAGAAAAATACAGCAATCATTGTTACACTGTCCAAAAAAATAGCAACATGAGGTGACCCGCATAGCTGACCAAAACAGCAAATACATCAAAGGAAAAATATTAGAGAGATGGTTTCAGAATCAGATGTAGCTCAAAAACAAAACATTCTCATCTTAACCAAGTGTAAATGACAACAATTTTGAAGCAAGGGGATCTTAAAGCACGAATTAAGCCATTGCTTAAATTAAAAGTCTTTTAGTTCTTACCATAGAGGCAGGTGAAAACATAAAAAAATTTAATCCTATGGGGAATAAAACAATCCATTATATGTAAATCTAATCTGTGTTCACGTGTCGTTGCTGAGTGCTTTAAAAACCAAAACGTCATGACTGTCTGTAGCAGAAAATGCATGTCATTGCATTTTATAACTGTGATGGGAATATATTAAAGGTTCGATCTTAAATCTCAGGGCTTACATTAGCAGCCCACATAACGCGCGAAATTCATTTTTGGATGAATAAAAATTGCGTGGATAGAGGTACTACCCCTCCAGTTTGACTTATTATGTCCATTCTTATAACATTGGCAAATTAGATGATTAAACATAATGATTTGAGATCTCTGATGGTACTGAGAAAATGACATTCGAAAGATGTGAGCGGCTTTACTTTTTCAATTCTATATTTAAAAAAGTAGAAATTCTTTTTACTAAGCGCTGCAGGTCCAGAACATAGCTATAAATCTCCCAACTGTGAGTTTACAAGTAGTGCAATTCATCATTCTAGGAGCATGCACCAAAACCTGATCACTGTAAGGCTAAATCGTATAATATATGTTTTTTTTTAATTTTTTTTTTTTGCTACATACGCTAATAAAATTTCTCGAGCAAGAGAGTTGTTCATGCTGGAACTAAAAGCCAACCACCTGGCCAGCCACGAAGCCTTGCAGCGAGCAAGAGAGATGCACTGCATTGCATGGCTGCATAGCGTGCCAGATGTGGTGATAAAGCGATGTACGACAGAGTGAAAGAGAGAGAGAGAGAGAGAGAGAGAGAGAGAGAGAGAGAGAGAGAGAGGTAATGACCTAAAATACAAAAAAAAAAAAATATAAATCAAGGGTACATTTTAGATATTTGCTGGTGAGCCAACCTTTTATTTTTTACTTCAACCTGGGGGCGGCGGCTGCAGAGTTTATGCCCCCCCCCCCCTTACCCATGCCTTAGACAATTGTATGCATATTTTTATTTTTTCCGTTAAAGAAGAGGTTTCCTCTCTGTCCAAAAACACCAAAAACCATTCAGCTTCGAGAGGCTCCATCCCCAATATCGGGCTTCACCCTCTGGACTCCCATCTTAACCCCCGCCGCAGATTCTTGTTTAGTCCAGCCATGGGATTAGTCAACCTAAATCTCAAGTCAAGACAGATGACAGTATGGGTCTTAGACAACGGGAAACCGCCGAACTAGTTATAAAAAAACCAAATACATAAAAGCAGAACTTTTTATCAGATTATAAGCCTACACATGTAACAAGCAGAGGCCAGCCGTTTTGATACTCGTATTTATTGTTACTGAGCATATAACTTCACTCATTCGAATCTAAAGTACCCAGTTATTGGTAATGGTGTAATCGGAAACTCTGCCGAGCAATTTTGACTCACATCAGGGTAAAATGGTTTGGATACCACATCGAACTGTTTGGAATGTGACTTGAACCCGTTGACACTCATCCTATTCATCCTCGACCTGTTGACCTCTGGAAAGAGCATGCGGAAATCTCCAGAGAGAGTGCTGAAAGGGGGTTTGGTGGTGTCCATGGTGTAGTTGCTGGGAGAGTAGCGCGTGCCCCACAGGTTGTGGTATCGGACTGGGTACGGGAAATCCCGCAGCACGTATTGGCCAGGTCTGACGGGAAACTGGAACCTGGAGGAATAAAACATTCGTAACGAATTATGTCGAAAATATAAAACATTGTTTAAATGAGTTATCACTAAAAGGAGAATTGATTCAAACAATCTACATTACTGTAGATAAGCCTATTGAGCAGTCAGTAAACGAAGACAGTACTTGTTTCTAAATCGCCAATAAAACCATTGTTGTTATGATGAATTTCTTAACTACAACAGTAACGTTAAAATGCATTTGCTTTTCAAACCATAACTCCCTCGAATGGGAAAGATATAGCTTAAAGTTTCTGAACTCATGCAGGTTATGTGAGAGTTTACATGCACACAAGGGTCACGGAGCTTCGGCTACTTCTGCTGAGAAAAATTGTTATCTTGTTGATTTGTAACAACTTTTTTATATACATATGGAGTTTACAAAATAACAAAAGAAAAACAATACTAAAACATAAACAGAGTTGTTTTTTTTTTCAAGATTTAAAAAGCGAATTATGATTATATAGTTGCCAAAGATTTTGAAGGTAAAGAAAGTTCCTTATGACTTTAGGATTAACCGCATGCCTAATAGTCAGCCGCTGCGTGGGCGTTAACCAATCAAAAAACTTTCAGTGCTTTTATTAAAATAAAGACTGTCTTATCATTAAAGTTGGACACTGCAACAGAAGTTTAAGTAAACTGTTAGTAAATTGCAGTCAGTTCTGTACAACAATTGTATGTTTCTACAACGAATCACTCATTGCAGGTGAGACCCTGCCGTTTTGACGAAAACAAAGATATTGTGGGAGCTCAGAACCTCAGCTGCTCGCAAACCCTCAGAAAAACTTATAGCCTAACGAAATTAATGACAGATTAAGTCACTCAGGAAAGCAGAAGGTAATGGACCCTTAAGAGAGAGATCAACTCCACTCATTCACTTGAACTCTAACTTCTGTGATCCGCCGCATGTTTTCAGAAGAGACGAGTGCGGTTATGTTTATTGGGACTCGATCGCAAGCAACAAAGTAAAGAAAAGAAGAACAATTAGTTTGCTGTTCCGAGTAGGAGTACCCATTGCCTTACTACCTTCTCCTGAGGGACCAGTATTTGTAAGAGGAGGCAATCGTCAGCAGGATGGCGATCACAGCAAAGGACACCACAGCTATGACTAGTATGATGTCAATGGACAGATAGCCGGGCTGCGGCTGAAATATAAAAAAAATGCACATAGAAAAATCATGGTAAGCAAAGAAACTTTACAGGGAAAAAACGACACAAGAGTACAAAAACCCCTTTCTTAAAATTCTTTTTATGTTTGCTGATTTTTAAAGACGTAAGTGATCTCTCCAGGAAGGGTTTCTGTCAGAGAATGTAACTATGCAACCTTCCAATTGGCTGTAAATTTATTTGTGGGTTAGTAAAAAACCAGATGTCTTAGTGCAAACCTGTGCGCAAAGTTAGACAATGAAGCGCAGTGAAGGTAAAGAACGGATACGTTAACCCTCTGGAAAACTTCAATTATCAACATTATTCCAGAAAAATTACGGAATATGTATTAAAATCTTTTAAAAAATAAGCACTTCCGTACAAAACTCTGCTTGTAAAAAGTTTTGACTCACAGTGAATTATTGTATTGGGCTCGTGGTCGTTTTGAAAGTTATTGTTACATAATTTTAAATTATTACCATGATGACTTGCGCTTCTTGTTTGGGATCATCTGCACAAACGACAGGAGGCGGGCAGTTTTCAAAACTGCTGCCCAACTCTGATTGGTCAACGCAAAGGGAGAATACCGAGACATTTTCAGCCTCTTTCCCACTCTGCTCCGTAGTCTCACACCTCCATTTAATGACGTAATCACCCTCGTTTTCACAACGATACCAGGCTAGGCAGCTCACGCCAGCGTCTGCACTCAATTCAGGTTCTGCGCATGGGCGGGCGGCTCGCCAACAGGCTTCCGTTTTGGGCGTTGCTGTAAGCATTATAGCCTGATACAGGTACCTTGAAACATGAAGTCATTGATCCAGGAATCTGAAAAAAGAGAAAGATTATTCAATTTACAGTACGATGAAAGTATCTATCAAAAAACGAGTTTCCTTTTTTAAACATTCAGCGAGACAAACTTTTTCACCTACCCCTTCCCTCTCTCTCTCTCTCTCTCTCTCTCTCTCTCTCGATCTCTTTCTCTCTCGCCCTCTCTCTTGACTAATCAGCTCTGCAGAAAGCGTAGGCTTTTAACAGTTTTTTAGCATCATGTCCAGAATCTTTTTTTAAATGTAATCAGCACTTCCACATTTCATTGGCATCTGACTCTGGCTCCTTCCGCCACGTATGCATTATACAGTAGGCCTATAAACAATAATTACCAACATCTTTCTCGATTCTTTTCCCCCAACAAGTTCCATCTTAGCGTCACTCTTGCGGTGTTACCGCTGTTATCTTCTAAGGGCGTGCCCAATCAATTTCTCTATCCTTTGTCTTTTTGTGGGAATACGTTTCTTATGTTTAAATTTTCCAGTTATTCCTTGTTGTTTACAATTTCATACTATCTCAGTGGCAGAATCCACCAAAGACAATCATTTAAGGAGGATTGCAGCTTACTTATTACAGCCTTCTTCTTCTGTGATCCTCGTCAGGTCTACACCGTGAAGGTTGCAGCCCAGATGAACTCTGCAGTCGGTCGGTCTGAAAACTCCATGTCTTTGCATCATACTTCTACTACTACTACTACTACTACTACTACTACTACTACTACTACTACTACTACTACTACTACTACTACTACTACTAACACTATTACTACTACTAACACTATTACTACTACTACCACTACTACTACTGCTGCTGCTACTACTACTACTAATAATAATGGTGATAACAATAGCAATATCTCTTGGTTTTCTCTCTCTCTTTTTATTTACCCCCAGATTTCTCTCTCTCTGTCTCTGTCTCTCGCTCTCTTTCTCTATGTCTTTCTGTTTCTGCCTCTGTCTCTGTCTGTCTATCTGTCTGGCTTTGTCTCTGTCTCTCTCTATCTCCGTCTCTCTCTCTTTGGTCCAGACAAAAGCCCACGTTTTTTCACCGTTGAAGTACTAACATGTCAAGACGCAATTTGCTTTGAAACTTGCATATCTTCACGACACCAAATGAACTAACCAAAGAGTGCACATATTGACCGAGTCACTAAATATTGGAAAGCGTACTCTGAATCACCTGTTTTCTCGGGCTAGAATTGTCTCTTTTTACAGTTTTATGTTTTAACTTTAAGTTCAAAACAAAACAATAATAGACATTGTGTTTAGGTAAATTTAAATAGTGTTAGTTTCATTTCAAAAAGCTTAAAACTAGTAATAACTATGTGTTTCTCTGTTGGAGTAAAATACAGCTTTTTGTGGCTTTTTTATGAGGAGAACTACTCGTATTTCAGAAACCGGGTTTACGTCGTTATGGTTTCATTCATGCCTGAGTCTAACGACTTAGAAGTTACATTACTTTATTACGCCAACAAATTTAAAGACATATCGCATTGTCCATCTTACAATACAATTTTTCGAATAAAGCTAAGGTATTTTTTTAAGTTTGAAAAATGAATATAGATACTTCAGTAAATAAGTTACGCCGTTTAGGTTCGAGGGTCAATTCAGTTATGTCGAAACTGTAAAAAATGAGACACGTTATTTTGTTAACGCTTTGACAAATTATAGAGCCAGGTCGGTGTTTAACAAAGCCTTTAGACCAGAGTCGACCTCACTAGCTCGTGACCCTCCCTTAGGTAAACTGGGGCTTGTTTTCTCCTATCCTTGCTTCGATTTGTCTGGAACAAACTAAAACAATTACGATGACAATGTTAAACCTAAATAATTATTTCCTTGTCGAAAAAACTCATTTCCTTTTTTCTTTTTTTTTTTAAATTTGCAGAGCAGTGTTTGTTTTCACCCTCGTTTCAGTTTTACCAACAAGTTATTTGTCTCTAACGTCTTTAATTTAAAGAAGATGCACACTAAATCAACTTTAAATTTACTTTTCCAGATTTATTGTGTCCGCAGTTAGATGCTACCACGTGCAAGCAAACATGTTGGATGAAAAAGAAAGAAAATAAAGGGCGCAAGTGAGCAAATCAAAATAGTAGAAAATTGAAACCGATAATGAAGACAAGAAACTGAGATGAAAAAAGGTACGGGATTTGAACTAAGCTCCAGATAACCTTTGGTTTTTTTAAAGAGTTTTCATTACGGTTTTTACCTTCTAACCTCAATATTTTGTCTGCTTGTGTAATGATATTTGAAAGTAGTAATAACAATAACAATAGTAACAAGGAGGAAAAAAGAAGAAGAAGCAAAAGAAAAAGAAGAAAATAATAATAATAATAATAATAATAATAATAATTATGATAGTAATAATCATAATAACAATAGAAGCTACAATTATAACAACAATAATAATACTTATAATAATGATAATAACGATAATAATAATAATAATAAGAAGAAGAACAAAAACAACAGCAGTAACAACAACAGCAGCAGCAGTAACAACAACAACAGAAGCAACAACAACAGCAACGACAACAACAATCGTAAACGATCGAAACAAAAGCTTCCATTTTACTTTTGTGTCACTTATGGAAGGTGCCCCCCCCCCTTGCCTCAAATTTGACCTGTGTGATCTTCATACTCTTTGCGGTGATATGCTTAAGCGAGAAACTCAAACAGTTTGTGAGAGAAATGCGACATAGCCAAACCAATTGCTCTTTTGTTTTCAAGTTGAGAGATCTTTTTAGAAGTTAAAGAAATTAGGAAAAAGGATAAAAAATTCTAGCCTAACAAAGTGATGCTTATATTAACAGCGTTCGTGGCAAACAAAGACAAAGAAATTGCTCTGCCACAATGAGACTTTATAACACGTGTTTTTTAATGTTTGTTTTTCGTTTTTGGTTGTTTTTGTTTATTTGGTGTGCTCGATTTTTTTACTAAATATTTGATCTTCGATGCTGGGAACAACACCGGGTCTTGGTTGTTCTTAAGTCTTTTCAACGATTGTGTTTATTATGTTTGATTGAAGCTGTGTGAAATTCAAAATTGAACCCAAAAATTGAAGGCTAGAAAAATCTTTGGAAATGAAAGACTTCATTCAGATGGGTATGTGTGTTGTACCAAATTAAAGCGACTGTGCCAAATCATCTCCTCGCGCCATGCGCCCTCGATATTGACGAATGCGTGAACTCCCGGTAACTACGCCCTGCGCCAGCTTAAAAAAATGTTTGAGAAGTGCAAGCCGCGATGTCTGGGAATGCCTGACGCTATGTGTATTGGTCGTGCTCCCAGAACCACAACACCTTGCCCAACTGCATCTGACAGTGGCTTTGTTTCGTTTTTCTATTGTATTGAGGTCTTTTTACAGCCTGGCGCTTTTTCTGGCTTTCATAAGCGTAGACTCGAACCTTGTAAGGTTTATGGTCGTAAGGGCAACTCGGTTGTGAAAAAAGATCATTACCCACGTATTAACTCTTACGATATGCACCAAATAAGATGATTTTAATACGAAATTTAAAATTAAATGTGCTTTTTTGTTCTGTAATAAATTAAAAAACCCATGATCGTAGCAGAGTGGGAATTCACAAATACAATTAAAGAAAAAATGGTAATGATAATAATTTAATGATAACGGCGACAGCAGTAATAGTGATCACGGTAAAGTTTAATGATGATGATGACGACGACGATAGTGGTACAGTTATTGTCTTGTTTACATTTTTGCTTTCATTGATACCTGCTATTTTCCACCCCAACAAGACAAGGCTTTGTTTTGCTTTTAGAAACAGAATTTGGAATATAGAATTAAAATAAATAGTTTAGGCACCCACCGTAAAATCAGTAGCAATTACAAAATCTCACATAACATAAATCTTGCAATCAATACTAAATTGGAATCAGTCACACGTACGTGCAAATTCTTATTACAATGACAGAGCCAACTTAGCCTCTTATTCTCTAGAAGATGTTTTTATGTGAAAAATAAACAAAGAGCCGCCAAGTAGTAAATTTGCATGCATCGTTAGAACAAAGAACTGTCCATTCAATAAACCCTTTTAAAATGACAGACCCATTTTTAAAAAATGTTGAATGTTGAACACAGAGGATGTAGAATTTAGTCATTGTGGAGGATCTAACCTGCACTAGGGCGGCCCAGAAAACTTAATTTCTTAATTCAAAACTGCGTTAATGTTTCACTAACCTGCACTGGGCCGGCGCAGAAAATTTAAGTCGTAATTCAAAACTGCGTTAATGTCAGTAGTCTCAATAAGTTGGAGGTCTCAATTTTACATATCAAGATCTTGATATTTGAATTTTTTTTTCCGAGATCGCAAACGTTATAAGCTGCATAATATTATCAAAATTTAGTAAAAAAAATTTTCAGAACTTGTGTTGATTTAAAATATACTCGTAGAGTCACAGAAAATTAAATCTACTTTTTAGAAATAAGAAATTCCGGCATCCGACCCATTTGTTCAGGTAGTGCAGCCGCCTCTTGGGACTCTCTGACCATTCATTATATGAATCAGAAAATAAAGCAACAGCGCCTTTCCGCGTATAGTTTCTTTTGGCACAACTAAATCTAAAAACAATAATAAGTGAAAAATTATAGCATGGATTTTTCCCGTATATAAAAGGCCTTTATGGATGCGGTAAAATTATGTCCCTCGCCTTTTAACTCCTTCATAAAACGAAGGCCAGACTTAGAACAGGCAGAAATGTGTAAGTCGTTATTATATTCGTATCTATGTATAATTATTTGCCATGTTAACAGTTTCATATTGTACACGCGCTTTTTCAAATTACGGTTAAATCCTAAGGGACAATTGGTATTTAAGGCATAAGAAAGAGATACCAAAGATTATGAATTTGAAGATTGCTGACTCGATAATGAAGGTTAGGGATGGGTCGAGAGTGAACCGAACCCCCTTGTACAGGAAAGACTTGGCATTGTTAACAGTAACAGAACATAATGGCAGAGAGAACTTGCCCCTATAAAAGTAAAGATGATTTTCGTGCTGATATAAATTGCACAAATGCTAGTCGTAAGCAGAGATGCCTAGAGGGGGAAATTATTAAATGATCTTTTCATAAGCTTTCCAAAGATAAAGCAAGGTGAGTGTGAAGTGAACATGGTATTTTGCTAGTTTGCTCATAGGGTCGGTAAAAGTCGGGCCATAACTGCACATATATATAGATCAAGATCGAAATCTAGATTCTTTTTTTATGCTTTAAGTTGCTGTATCTTCTTCTGATTCACATAAAGTAGACAAAATTGCCAATGTTTGTTCGATCGATAAAAAATTCAAAGTTTTTAATGACACAAAGAACGCATATCTGGGAAAGCATGTGAATTAAGTTACTCCTCTGCTTCCATCCACCAATTTGATGTGGGTGAAAGGTTATCTAAATACACCCTCCTATTACATGTAGCACTTTGTTCCTCAAAGGTACCTAGACGCATCAGTAGGCTTTTACAAAACCAAGAAATTAACTTTTAAACTTGTTTTAAGACGAATTTCCTCCAATCTCTCCATTTTGAGCTACGAGAAATTTAAAAAATCGTTTTATTTTCAGCGAGGATGTTCCAGGTGCTGGTATGCTTTGGAACTAAGTCCAAAAATTCTCCTATAAATTCCTGTTTTTCTTTATAAATGATAAAGGGCAAGTCAAAAAATATTATGAAGATAGGTTGTTGAACTTTGGCCCGGTTCCATAGAAGCGTAATCACTAAAGATCTCAGTCAAAATCTTTTGGTCTAAAAAAAGATTAAGACAGAAACGCTTAAAAGAAGAGATTAAGGAAAAAAAACAAGAGAGGAAGAAGTAGGTGGGGCAAAGCAGCATTAACGTTATTGCCTGTTGTGCGCACTTTTACGGTTTTCATATGCACTCGCATCTTTCAGAACACTCAATGTGCGCACGCGTTCGCCGGCGACGTTCTATTTTTTTTTCGAGTTTAAGTACTTCTATCCCAATTGCTAAGTTCAGAGGGAAAATTATCCGAAATAATGTTTTGACCAGCCCATTATGGCAATTTGTTCTTTTCAACTGAGCGTCTTCATCTGGGCTTAAGTGTGAACACTCGTTTGTTTAGCCGAACCAACACCAATTGAAAACTTGCCTCTCAGGTCTCAACATGATTCAATGATTAAACATAACCTTCATCTCGACAGAGTTCGTGGGTAAACATACCACAATTGTGCTAATTATAATATTGTGTGTTCAAATTTAAGCCTGTCAGGTAAAAAGCGGAACCTCGCCTTGTTAAGCTAGCAAAATCTTCTAAAGGTATATTGTTTACCTGCAAGGGGTTGAAAAGTTTAAAAGAAAAGTCATAGGAAGAACAATGCAATATTTTTGAAAACTCCTATACCGGACTTTACCTTTCACGACCGCATCAGCTACTAGAAAGTGAAACACAATATTCAGGCTACGATTGGTTCTTGGTTGTACAGAGTCAAACCTTGTCTCATTTGCCAAACAACGAAAAAAAAATGATACGGCCCTGTGACTCTTTCACCATGCCATGTAAAGATTATCATGCAGGGTACGGTTCAAAGACAAGGTAGAAGAGAGAGCTAGAGGAAGAAACAGCACGAACACATCAGAGAA
>BMAT01001558.1:36305-55577 GCA_019649035.1 Elysia marginata | reverse complement strand
CTCCTGTTTTGTTATTTTTTAAGATAAAGCTCAAATATTCCTCAGTTACACTAATAAAGGGTGTATCTTTGGTGTAAATTGCTTGTCTTATTATTTACAACCATTAATTTTTTTTCAAAATCTGTAACTGAAATGTTGCATTTTTCTGAAAATGACCCTTATATTAAACTCAATTTACAGCGAGCCCGTACTAGTTTGTTTATACTTCCAGTGAGACCTTGCTCATGAAAGAAAACTGGCTGCGTAACTGATTTTTGGCCGATTGACTTATTTTTTGTGCGAGGCCATTAATTGTGTTCACTGGCTTTTTTTTTTTTTTTTTGTAGATCTATTCTAACAGTGAGACCGTATAATTAGAAAAAAAGACTGCCTTGCCCAAATGATGTTGAGACCTGCTCAATAAAGAAGACTAGCTTGTTTTTTTCGGTGACTGAATCAACGGAAGGCACAGGTTAACAGTTGGCTTAATTTTGCGTTGCCTTTACTTTCGGCAGACTCGCCTGTTTACTGACCGGCTTAAATTTGGTCTACTGGGCTTGCTTTGCTAAATTACAATGAACTCTACTCATTAAAGTAGACTAGCTTTTTTAGCTGGGGTGAGTAAAGTTTTACCCCACTGGCTTGTAATTGTTTGCAGTGCCTTTTTTGGCCGACAGGCTTTTTTTGCAGTGGCTACTTTCGGCGGAGTGGCCATTTTTTGCAGGGACTCTTTTCGGCAGATTGGCCTTCTTATGCAAGGACATTTTTCGGCAGATTGGCCTTTTTTCGCAGGGACTTTTTTTGGCAGACTAACCTTTGGTTTTTGCAGTGCCATACTTTTTGTACGATGGCATGTCTTTCTGTCCTAGAATAACACTGGGACAGTGCTCATGCAAGCCAGTAAACAAAGTCTTTAGATTTTAAGAATTAATGTTGTTTCTTGAATAGAAAGAATAAATGAAAATTTTGTTGAATGGCATCTATATTGTTACTTATTAGGGGTTAACCTTGATAACTAATAGTTTATTCAAATCAAACCGTTTTATCGAATGTCTCCGCAAAAGATGTACAGAAATTTGTGGATACACAAAACGCAACTAAATTCTAAAATTTCAAGTAAAAAGGAAAAGAGGAGGTGTATTGCTTTTTTGCATACCCAAAATTTGCACTGCAAATGGAAAATCTTTTACAATGCGAGCTTTCATTTTTTAAAAATTGTACAAAAGTGGCAAAAAATTCATCTTTACTTTTTTTTGTTACCTAGTGTGACATAAAACATTAAACATTCTAAAGATTAGGTGTGGCGTGTTCATTTCCACCACATATTAGGTTCAAACAAGCTATTTAAGTAGATTAGGTCGAACCTGTAAAATGCAAAACCATTTTCTTGGGGTTTTTTTGCTCAATATTAATTTAAAATTTTTTAAAGAACTAAACTGTTATTAAGGCTTTAAAATTTTAGCTTTTAACTCGAAAAAAATTCCGTATTATTTGTAGGCTGGCTTGTTTTTCGACGCATCACTTTTAGGCAAACTGGCTTGTTATATACCTATCTAAATTGTCACGTAACAATAAGCTAAATAGTTTTATAAACTAGTTTATATTAACATGCTCAATTCACAGTGAGCCCGTACTAGTTTGTTTAGACTTCCAGTGAGACCTTTCTAATGAAAGCAAACTGGCTGTTTACCTGATTTTTTGGCCAATTGGCTTGTTTTTGCTGCGGGGTCATCAATTTAGTTCACTTGCTTGTTTAATGTCGATCTGTTTTAACAGTCAGTGAGATTTACTCATGAAAGTAGACTAGCTTGTTTCCTTTGGTACATGGTGACCAAAAAACGCCGACCCGCTTGTTTTTTTTTTCGGTGCATTTAAATTCGGCAGACTCGCCAGTTTACTGACCGGCCTAAATTTGGTCTACTGGGCTTGTTTTGCTAAATGACAGTGAACCCTGCTCAAAAAAGTAGATTGGCTTGTTTCCTGCCGTGAGTAAAGTTCAGCCCCACTGGCTTAATTTTGTTTACAGTGTCATTTTTTGGCAGATTGGCCTTTTTTGCAGTGCAATTTTTTCGGCTGACTGGCCTTTTTTGCAGTGCCTCTTTTCGGCAGACTGGCCTTTTTTTGCAGGTACTTCTTTCGGCGGACTGGCCAATTTTGGCAGGTACTGTTTTCGGCAGTTTGGAATTTTTTTGCACGGACTTTTTTCGGCAGACTTTCCTTTATTTTGGATAACTTACTTGTTCCACTATGGCATATTAGATTAACACTAGGACAGTCCTCATGCAAGCCGGTAAATGTCTTTAGATTTTTAGGTTTAATGTTGTTTCTTAAATAGGAAGAATAAATAAAAATTTTGTTGAATAGCATCTATATTGCTTCTTGTTGGGGGTTTACCTTGATAACTTATAGATCATTGAATTACAACCGTTTAAAGGAATTTCTCCCCAAAAGATGTACAGAAATGGATACACAGCACGCATTTTAATTCTAACAATAAAAGTTAAAGGCTAAAAAGGAGGTGTGTTGCTTTGCCCCAAATTTGCACTGTAAATGGCAAAATCCTAAAAAAGCAAGGTACTCTTTTAATAAGAAAGTGTATAAACGCGGCAAAAAAAATCATCCTTGGTTTTTTTTTTTGTTAGCTAAAGTGTAGTAAGTGACATAAAGCATTCAGAAGTTAGAGTGCCGCGTGTTCATTTCCGTCGCAATTTAACCTCAAACCAGGTAATCAAATAGATGACGTCAAACCTATAAACTACAAAGCCATTTATTTGTTTTTTTCCTAATACAAAAAAAGTCCTTTTCAGGATTAAACTTTCATATCTTGTTTTAAAAAATTTACTGTAATATTTACAGATTTGCTTGTCTTTATGATTTTGCCACACTTTAAAGCCGACCAGCTGGTTTATTGCCGATCTAAATTAACAGGTGAAACCGTACTAATAAACTACTTTGTTTGTATTAAACTGAATTTACGGTGAGACCGTACTAGTTTGTTTATACTTCCAGTGAGACCTTGCTCATGAAAGAAAACTGGCTGCGTAACTGATTTTTGGCCGATTGGCCTATTTTTGTGCGAGGCCATTAATTGTGTTCACTGGCTTGTTTTTTTGTCGATCTATTCTAACAGTGAGACCGTATAATTAGAAACAGACTGCCTTGCCCAAATGATGGTGAGACCTGCTCAATAAAGAAGACTAGCTTGTTTTTTTCGGTGACTGAATCAATGGAAGGCACAGGTTAACAACTGACTTAATTTTGCGTTGCCTTTCATTTCGGCAGACTCGCCAGTTTACTGACCGGCTTAAATTTGGTCCACTGGGCTTGCTTTGCTAAATTACAATGAACCCTACTCATTAAAGTAGACTAGCTTTTTTAGCTGGGGCAAGCAAAGTTCTACCCCACTGGCGTGTAATTGTTTGCAGTGCCTTTTTTGGCTGACTGGCTTTTTTTTGCAGTGCCTCCCTTCGGCGGAGTGGCCATTTTTTGCAGGGACTCTTTTCGGCAGATTGTCCTTTTTTGCAAGGACTTTTTTCGGCAGATTGGGCTTTTTCGCAGGGACTTTTTTTTAGCAGACTGGCCTTTTATTTTTGCAGTGCCATACTTTTTGCACAATGGCATGTCTTTTTGTCCTAGATAAACACTGGGACAGTGCTCATGCAAGCCGGTAAGCAACGTCTTTAGATTTTTAGGTTTAATGTTTCTTGAATAAGAAGAGTTAATGAAAATGTTGTTGAATGGCAACTATATTGCTACTTATAAGGGGTTAACCTTTAGAACTAATGGTTCATTAGATTGAAACCGTATTATCGAATATCTCCCCAAAAGATGTACAGAAATGGATACACGGCACGCAACTGAATTCTAAAATTTCAAATAAAAAGGAATAGAGGAGGTGTATTGCTTTTTTGCATACCCCAAATTCGCACTGCAAATTGAACATTTTTGACAATGCGAGGTTTTATCTTTTAAAAACTGTACAAAAGTGGCAAACAAAATCATCTTTACTTTATTTTTTTAGCTATTGTGGCATTAAACATAAAACATTCAGAAGATTAAGTGTGGCGTGTTTATTTCCACCACATATTAGGTTCAAGCAAGCTATTTAAATAGATTAGGCCGAACCTGTAAAACCATTTTCTTGGGTTTTTTTTTCGCTCAATATTAAGTTAAAAAACTTTTTTTGAACTAAACTGTTATTTAGGCTTTAAAATTTTAGCTTTTTAACTCGAAAAAAATTTCGTATTTTTTGTAGGCTGGCTTGTTTTTCGACGCCTCACTTTTTGGCAAACTGGCTTGTTAATCTTAAATACCTATCTAAATTGCCACGTAACAATAAGCTAGTTAGTTTTATAAACTAGTTTCTTCTTATTAACATGCTCAATTCACAGTGAGCCCGTATTAGTTTGTTTATACTTCCAGTGAGACCTTTCTGATGAAAGCAAACTGGCTACGTAATTGATTTTTAGGCTAATTGGCTTGTTTTTTTTTCTGCGGGGCCATCAATTTGGTTCACTGCCTTGTTTAATGTCGATCTGTTTGAACAGTCAGTGAGACTTACTCATGAAAGTAGACTAGCTTGTTTCCTTCGGTGACCAATAAACACCGACCTGCTTGTTTTTTTCGGTGCCTTTAAATTCGGCAGACTCGCCAGTTTACTGACCGGCCTAAATTTGGTCTACTGGGCTTGCTTTGCTAAATTACAGTGAACCCTACTCATAAAAGAAGATTGGCTTCTTTTCTGCGGTGAGTAAAGTTCAGCCCCACTGGTTTCTTTTTTTTTTGCAGTGTCATTTTTGGCAGATTGGCCTTTTTTCGAGTGCCATTTTTTCGGCTGACTGGCCTTTTTTGCAGTGCCTCCTTTCGGCAGACTGGCCTTTTTTGGCAGGTACTTCATTCGGCGGACTGGCCTTTTTACAGGGAATTTTCTGGGCAGTTTGGCCTTTTTCGGAGGAACATTTTTTCGGCAGACTGGCCTTTTTTTGCAGTAACTTACTTTTTGTACAATGTTATTTTATGCTGTCCTAGATTTACACTAGGACAGTCCTCATGCAAGCCGGTAAATGTCTTTGAATTTTAAGGTTTAATGTTGTTTCTTGAATAGGAAGCGTAAATGAAAACTTTGTTGAATGGCATCTATATTGCTTCTCATTGGGGGTTTACCTCGATTCTTCTTCTTCTTCTTTTTCTTCTTCTTTTTTCTTCTTCTTCTTCTTTTTCTTCTTCGTTCTTCATGGTAGATCAGATGGTGAGGTCTGAGGCATAGATGAAGTCCACAGTGATTCCCGGCTTGAGAGCGCTGCCATAAAGCTTCTGGTTCATCTCCCTAGGTTCTGACCAATATTTTAGCCTGGCGTCGTCCAACAGTGGGCAGTCCTGGAGCACATGCTGGGGGTCTTGGCGATTTGCGCCGCACGGGCAATTTGGGCCATCTCCAATTTTAAAGCATGAGAACAGGTGATGTTTCAGTCTGTTATGCCCTGTTCTCAGTCCAAGAATTGTGACCTGCTCAGCCCCTGAGAGCTTGTGAATGGCATCCTTGGAGTTGTGCTGAGGGTGTTCTTGCCTCCAATGACAATCAAGGCGGAGTTGATGAGTGTTTTAGCCTCATTGTAGCTAGGGTTGTGCTGAATTTGTTCCATCATGCCATCCTCTTTCGCCAGTTGATCAGCAACGTCATTACCAAAGATGTCTACGTGACCAGGCATCCACTGTAAAACAAGTTTACTCGCTGTTAAGCTGAGTGTCGTGATGGCTTGGGCTAGGGCGTTGACTTCTTGACACTTAGTACTGTCGAGTGCATCGAGGACTGACCTTGCATCTGTCAGTAAAACCACTTTTGCATGGTGAGTAGCCTCACTATTTACAAGCACCTTTGCTGCCTCTTGGAGTGCTTCAGCTTCTGCCTTGTAATTGGTGGAGTACTTCCCTTTTGGAATGCTAATTTTAGATCTGGAGTTGACGGGCCATTCTATACAAACCCCACCTCCTCCATTTCGTACTGCCTCTGAGGCTGATCCATCTGTGAATGATCTTATCCAGTAGTTTGAGGGGTATTTCTTATCGAGCATGTTTTGTGTCAGACAATGGGGATCCCTCTTAATCAAAGACTTTTTGCTGGTCACACCATCAATGTCTTTCACAATTTCTATTTGGTTGTGCTGATTCCAGGGAGGCCAGTCTATTGAGGACTGAAGTGGAGTGTCTGGTTTGAGATCCGGCAACTCAAGACTTTTGTGAATATGTTGAGCAGAGGCTGTCAAGTTTGTCCGCTTCAACCATTTCCTTGGATTGTTTGTTATTAGTTTGTACATGGGATGGTTTGCGAGATGTTGGAATTTGGTGTACTGACATTCAATTTTCTTTTTTCTCCTGTCTTCCAAGGATTCCAGGCCTGTTACTGATTCCATACTGTTTATTGGAGTACTCTTTATTCCACCTGTCATGATTATGAGGCTATGGTTCTGTACTCTTTCAATCTTTTGGAAATTTGTTTTAGAAGCGGTTCCCCATGCTGCAATTACGTATTCCAGGACAGGTCGGACATAGCCTACATATGTTTTCTTCAGTCTCCCCAGGTCGGACATAGCCTACATATGTTTTCTTCAGTAGTTTCATATCTGCTCCCCAGCTTGTTCCTGCCAGCTTCTTCAACAATAAAGTTCTTCTTACTGCATTCTTCTGGACTGTTTCAATCTGCTTGCACCAGGTGAGACAGGGTCAAAAGTGACACCTTAGTACTTGGGATAGTTTTATTTTTCTAGCAGTGAGTTGTTGATTCTAAGCCTCAGGTTAGGTATCTTTGTTGAGAGGGAGAAGATGCTGTAGGTAGTTTCGGCGGCATTCACAGTCATCGCCCAGTCGTCTGTCCATTGCTCTAGAAGTGTAAGGCATTCTTGTAGTCTCACTTGGGCTGTTCCACAGCTATCTTCACAACATATGAGTGCTAGGTCATCTGCATAAAGTGCAGCTTTCACATGTTTGATGATGTTCTGGATGCTGTTCATAAATACTAGGTACAGTGTGGGGGAGAGGACTCCACCCTGTGGGACACCATCCTTGAAGATTGCTTGCCTGCTTTCTCTTCTTTTCCCTGTCTTCTGGCTGAGATAGTTTTGTATCCACTTCAGCATGTTGTGGGACACTCCAGCTTGCATCAGTTGCAGGATAAGACCTTTTTCCAGACTCTATAGAAGGCTTTTTCCATATAAAATCAGACAGTGACTGTATGTTGCTGTCTCTGGTATCCATCTTCAATGGTCTGGCCAATGTAAGCAACTTGATCCTCTGTGGACCGGAATTGGCGGAAACCTGCTTGCTCGTCCCTTAAAATGTTGTGTTTCTCCAGGTACCACACGAGTCTCTTGTTTATCATTCGCTCCATGAATTTGCACATGCAGCTGTTTAGGCTGATAGGTTGATAACTGTTCCCTTTGTTCTTTGGCTTGCCTACTTTGAGTATTGGGATGAGAATTGCCTTCTTCCAATTTGAGGGGACCAGTCCTGTCTTCCAACTTGTATTGAAAAGGTCCAATATTTTCCTCTTGGCTTGGAATCCAAGATGAGCAAGCATCTCATTTGTAATATTGTCTGGTCCAGAACTTCTTCCATTTTGCATGACTTTTAGAGCACCTTCAAGTTCTTCCATCACAAAGGGGCAGGTCATGATTTCATCTGTAGGTTGCTGTGTGACCTTTTTTTTCTCTCTTATTTCTTGATGTGCCTCGTGTCGTCTCTGGTTGCAGACATTGATATCGCTCACTTGAGAGAACTGCTTGACTAGATGGTTTGCTGCTTGCCTCTTGGTTAGGACTCCAAAATCCTCTTCCAGTGCAATGGGACTCAGTCTGTTGCTCTCACCATTCAGCGATGTGACAAGTCTCTACAGTTTCTGACCATCTTTATCAAGGTTCAACTGGGCGGTTTTCTTGTGCCAACTGTTTCTTACTGCCGTGTTGCTCTCTCTTCTGAATCTGGCAGTTTTGACCTTAAGACGTATGTTGTTGTCAACACTTGGCTCTTTTTCCACATTGTCTCTAGCTTCTGTGACTTCCTCATGCAGGGCCTGCAGTTCTTCGGGCCAGTAGGGGATGTAGTTTCTTCTAGACCCACGTAGAATGCATTCATGTGCTGCTGAGAGGATTGCCTTTGTGGGGGCTTTTTTGGCTTTGTCAATTTGCCTGGTGTTGATATTTATTCTTGTTGTCAGTATGTCAGAGCGCCTAGCAAACTTAGACCAATTGGCTTTCTTATAATTCCATCGAGGGGGAGTGTATGTCAAGCTTCGTTTCATGTTCAAATCAACTGTGAGCATGATAGGTCTGTGGTCGCTTCTAGCAAGCTGATCTTGCACAGTGCGGGTTTTACACTTGGCTATGTCATCAGTTGCAAAGTCTAGGTCTAGGGTACTTGTTGTTCTCCACCTTCTGGAGTAACAGGTGTCTTGATCTTCTGGATCATTTAGGAGCTGAAGATTCTGGTCTATCTGCCAGTTCTCAGCCTCTTCGCCCCTGTGGTCCATTTCATCATATCCCCAGCTTTGGGAATGGCTGTTGAAGTCACCTAGAATGAGACAGCCTGCATCTGGGATATCAATCACGTCTAGAGACAGTTGCTTGTTAGCTGGGCAGTAGAAGTTGTACACTAGCAGTTCTCTGTTTTTAAGAGCAATACGAATGCCATTGATTTCCGCATTTCCATTGGTGTTTTTGGTTAATTCTACTGCTTGGATGTCATTTCGGACTAAAATGATGACACCTCCCTTTGTTCCCTCTGCTCGGCCCCTTCTCTTGCATTGGTATCCTCTTATTGAGAATTTAACCTTGTCAGCAAGATGTGTCTCTTGGATGCAAGCGATGTCTATCTTATGTTTGTACAATCTGTTGCGTAAGGCATCTTTCTTTTTGGCAACCCCCTTTGCATTCCACTGTAGGATCTTGAGTGGGAGCTCATTGCTGCCATTTTTTACAATGGCCAGTAGTAATTTGCCCCTTTTCTCTCCTCCTGACTCAACAAGAAAAGAAAGGGGTACCACCAGTAGCATTGGGTGGGCCCCTTCGAGGCATAGGGCCCGGCACACAGCTCTCCTGGCGGGATTCCATGAGCAGTGCACCACATCTCGTATTCACATACTTATCTACCATTTGTGAAGTTGTGTACGTGGTACCACAGTTTGCAGGCACGGCAGTTACGCCTTTCTGTTTTAATTGCGCCTTTCGGCCTAGTACCTCCGGTTTCGACCTGGTTTTCTTTCGGGGTTTGCTCCCTTAGCCTTTGACTTTTACTTGGTCCTCTACAAGGCAGCAGTGGCAGGTGATTGTTCTTTCTCCTAGACAGATTGTCGTCCTAGACTGACGAGCTCTGTCTGCCCGGGCTGGAGCTTATAACGCGGCTCCTACTGACATGATGAAACCGTCGTTGGACACATGGGGTATTTCTGAGGGGACAGCAGTGCCACCCACTGCCCCGCCCCTTCCATGGTAGGTTCATCACCATTTGGTCCGGGACTGCTTATTCGACCAGGTGAGCCTGACTTATATCGCAGCAACCCTTCATATCTGAGGGGTCTTCGTTATCCGCCACCTGCGACCCGCTGAGTAGGGGATGGTGCCCCGCTACCGAGTAGCATGATCCCAGGTTTACTTGATGACTCATAGATCATTTAATTACAACCATTTCATCGAATGTCTCCCCAAAGATGTATAGAAATAGATACGCAGCACGCAGTTTAATTCTAACAATATAAGTTAAATGCAAAAAGGAGGTATATCGCTTTTTACATACCCCGAATTTACACTGTGAATGGCAAAATCCTGACAAGGCGAGGTATTTTTTTAATAAGAAACTGTATAAAAGCGGAAAAAAAATCATCCTTAAACTTTTTTTGTTAGCTGAAGTGTAGTAAGTGACATAAAATATTCAGAAGTTAGAGTGCGGCGTGTTCATTTCCGTCACAAATTAACTTCAAACTAGGTAGTCAAATAGATAACGTCAAACCCATTAACTGCAAGGCCATTTATTTGTTGTTTTCCTAATATTCAAAAAAATCCTTTTCAGGACTAAACTTTTAGTTTAGGTTAAAGTAACTATTTTAAAAAAAAATTTCTGTAATATTTACAGAATTGCTTATCTTCTGACTTGCCACACTTTAAAGCCGACCAGCTTGTTAATTGCCGATCTAAATTAACAGGTACAACCGTACTCATTACACTTTGTTTATATTAAATTCAATTTACAGCGAGTCCGTACTAGTTTGTTTATACTTCCAGTGTGACCTTGCTCATAGCTTTGGCCGATCTCTTCTAACAGTGAGACCGTATAATTAAAAACAGACTACCTTGCCGAAATGACGGTGAGACATGCTCATTAAAGAAGACTAGCTTGTTTCCTTCGGTGACTGAATCAATGGAATTCACAGGTAAACAACTGGCTTGTTTTTGCGGTGCCTTTCATTTCGGCAGACTCGCTAGTTTACTGACCGGCCTAAATTTGGTCTACTGGGCTTGCTTTGGTATATAATAATGAACCCTGCTCATGAAAGTAAATTGGCTTTTTTTAGCTGCGGTTAATTAAGTTCTACCCTACCGGCCTGTAATTGTTTGCTATGCCTTTTTTTTTGCCGACCGGCCTTTTTTGCAGTGCCTTTTTTCGGCAGACTGGCCTTTTTTTGCAGGTACTTTTTCCGGCGGCCGGCCATTTTTGCAGGGACTTATTTTTACCGATTGGCCTTTTTCTGCAGGCACTTCTTTCGGCAGATTGGCCTTTTTTCGCAGGGACTTTTTTTGGCAGACTGGCCTTTTATTTTTGCAGGGCCATCACTTTAGTTCACTGGCTTCTTTAAAGTCAATCGGTTTTAACAGTCAGACCGTACTCATAAAAACAGATTGCCTAGCCCAAATGACAGTAAGACTTACTCATGAAAGTAGACTAGCTTGTTTCCTTCCGTGACCAATAAACACCGACCTTCTTGTATTTTTTCGGTGCCTTTAAATTCGACAGACTCGCTAGTTTACTGACCGGCCTAAATTTGGTCTACTGGGTTTGCTTTGCTAAATAATAGTGAACTCTACTCATGAAAGTAGACTGGTTTGTTTACTGCGGTGAGTGAAGTTCAGCCCCACTGGCTTCTTTTTGTTTGCAGTGTCATTTTTTTTGCAGAATGGTCTTTTTTGCAGTGCTATTTTTTTTCGGCTGACTGGCCTTTTTTGTAGTGCTTCCTTACGGCACTCTAGCCTTTTTTGGCAGGTACTTCTTTCAGCAGACTGGCCATTTTTTGCAGGGACTCATTATGGCAGTTTGGCCTATTTTTTTGCAGGGACTTTTTTCGGCAGACTTTCCTATTTTTGGATAACTTACTTGTTGCACTATGGCATGTTAGATTAACACTAGGGCAGTCCTCATGCAAGCCGGTAAATGTCTTTAGATTTTTTAGTTTACTGTTGTTTCTTGAATAGGAAGAGTAAATTAAATACTTTGTTAAATAGCATCTATATTGCTTCTAATTGGGGGCTTACCTTTGATAACTTATAGATCATTAAATTACAACCGTTTAATCGAATCTTCACAAAAGATGTACACTTACACATCTTCAGGAAACATTAAATATGACTTAAATGCAGTACAATCTTGAAAGATCTACATATAAATTATACTTGTTTTCCATCCTTTGTAAGGAAGATACGATCCAATGTACACACTAGTAAACATTAAAGGATTTTAAGGTTTTTTGCATGTGCCTTAAGGACAGTGTAAACTACACACTTACAAATTCAAGTCATCTTCATTAAACTTTAACTATGACTTAAATGCTGTACAATCTCAAAACATCTATATTTCAAAGATACTTGTTTTCCAACCTTTATAACGAAGATACGATCGAATGTAGACACTAGTACACTTAAAGGATTATGAAGACTTTTTGTATGTAAGTTAGGGATAGTGTACACATCACTCACACATTCCAGTCATCTTCAAAAGAAATTAGCTATGACTTAAAGTCAGTACAATCTTGAAACATCTATACTTTTAAATATACTTGTTTTGCAACCTTTGTAAAGAATACACGATTGAATGCAGACACTAGCTAACTTAAAAAAATTATAAAATTTTTTTGGTATGTGGGTTAGGGATAGTGTACACTACACACTTACACATTCCTGTCATCTTCAGGAAACATTTATTTAACTATGATATAAATGCTGTACAATCTTAAAACATCTATATTTCAAATATATTTGTTTTCCAACCTTGGTAAGGAAGATACGATCGAATGTGACACTAGTAAACTTGAAGGATTGTGAAGGCTTTTTGTATGTGTTAAGGACAGTGTACACTACACACCTGCACATTCCTTTCATCTTTTAAAGATATTAACTATGAGTTAAATGCAGTACAATCTGGAAACATTTTCATTTGAAATATACTTGTTTTGCAAGTTTTGTAAAGAATACACGATTGAATGTAGACACTAGTAAGCTATAAGCATTGTAAAAGCTTTTTGTATGTGGGTTAGGGATAGTGTACACTACACACCTGCCCATTCCAGTCATCTTCAGGAAACATTCACTGTGACTTAAATGCAGTACAATCTTGAAACATATACATTTCAATATACTTCTTTTCCAACCTTTGTAAGAAAGATACGATCGATGGTACTCACGAGTAAACAGTAAAGGATTGTAATGGCTTTTTTTATGTTCGTTAAGGACAGTGTAAACTACACACTTACACATTCCAGTCATCTACATGAAACATTAACTATAAATTAAATGCTGTACAATCTTAAAACATCTCTATTTCAAATTTATTTGTTTTGAAACCTTTGTAACAAAGATACGATCGAACTTAGACACTAGTAAACTTAAAGGATTATAAAAGTTTTTTGTATGTAAGTTAAGGACAATGTACACTAGACACCTGCACATTCCAGTCATCTTCAAAAGATATTAACTGCGAGTTAAATGCAGTACAATCCTAAAACATCTCCATTTGAAATATGCTTCTTTCTAACCTTTCGAAGGAAAATACTGGTGAACGTAGATGCTAGTACACTTTAAGGATTATAAAGACTTTTTGTATGTAAGTTAGGGATAGTGTACACTACACACTCACACATTCCAGTCATCTTCAAAAGAAAAAGCTTTGACTTAAATGCAGTACATTATTCAAACAAATACATTTTAAAAATACGTGGTTTCCAACCTTTGTAAAAAAGATACGATCGAATGTAGACCTTAGTAAACTTAGAGGATTGTAAAGGCCTTTTGTATGTGAGTTTAGGACAGTGTACACTACATACTCACGACTTCCAGTCATCTTCAAAATATTTTAACTTTGACTTAAATGCAGTACAATCTTAAAATATCTACGTTTAAATATACTTGTTTTTCAACCTGTGTAAGGAAGATGCAGTCGAATATAGACACTTGTACACTTAAACGATTGTTTTGTATGTAAGTTAAGAACAGTCTACACTACAATCTTACACATTCCAGTCATCTTTAGGAAACATTAACTATGACTTAAGTGCAGTACAATCTTGAAACATATACATTTCAAATATACTTGTTTTCCATACTTTGTAAGGAAGATAGGATCGAATGTAGACACTAGTACACTTCGAGGATTGTAAAAGTTTTTTGTATGTGAGTTAAGGATAAGGTACACTACACACTTTCACATTCCAGTCATCTTCAAAAGATTTTAACTATGACTTAAATGTAGTACCTTCTTGAAACATCTACATTTCAATAATACTTGTTTTCCAACCTTTGTAAGGAAGATACGATCGAATGTAGACACTAGTAAACTTAAAGAATTGTATAGGTTTTTTGTATGTAAGCTAGGGATTATGTACACTGCACACCTGCCCATTCCAGTCACTTTAAAAAAATATTTACTATGACTTAAAGGCAGCATAAAACTGAAACATCTACATTTCAAATATACGCGTTTTCAAACCTTTATAAGGAAGATACGATCGAATGTAGACCCTAGTAAACTTTGCGGGTTGTAAAGGCTTTTTGTATGTGAAATAAGGACAGTGTAGACTACACACTCACACATTCCAGTCATCTTCATTAAATATTAACTATGACTTAAATGCTGTACAATCTTGAAACATCTCTAATTAAAATATACTTGTTTTTTTAACATTTGTAAAGAATACACGATTGAATGTAGACAGTATTAAACTTAAAGGATTGTAAAAGCTTTTTGTTTGTGGGTTAGGGATAGTAAACACTACACACCTGCCCATTCCAGTCATCTTCAAAAGTTAATAAGTATGACTTAAATGCAGTACAATATTGAAACATCTATATTTCAAATATACGTGTTTTCAACCTTTGTAAGGAAGATACGATCGAATGTAGACTTTAGTAAACTAATAGGATTGTAAAGGCTTTTTGTTTGTGCGTTAAGGACAGTCTATACTACACTCTTACATATTCCAGTCATCTTCAGCAAAAATTAACTATGACTTAAATGCAGTACATTCTTGAAACATCTACATTTCAAATACACTTGTTTTGCAACTTTTGTAATGAACATACGATCGAATGTACACACTGGTAAACATAAAAGGATTTTAAAGGCTTTTTGTATGTGCGTTAAGGACAGTGTAAACTACACACTTACACATTCCAGTAATCTTTAGGAAACATTAACCATGACTTAAATGCTGTACAATCTTGAAACATCTATATTTCAAAAATATTTGTTTTGAAACATTTGTAAAGAAGATACGATCGAATGTAGACACGAGTAAACTTAAAGGATTGTAAAAGTTTTTTTTTGTATGTGAGTTAAGGACAATGTACACTACACACCTGCACATTCAAGCCACCTTTAATAAATTTTAACTATGACTTTAATGCAGTACATTCTTGAAACATCTACATTTGACATTTCAAATATACTTGTTTTCCTACCTTTGTAAGGAAGATACGATCGAATGTAGACTTTAATAAACTTAAAAGATTGTAAAGGCTTTTTGTATGTGCGTTAAGGAAAGTGTGCACTACACACTTAAACATTTCAAACACTTTCAGGAAACAGTAACTATGACTGAAATGCTGTACATTCTTGAAACATCTATATTTCAAATACACTTGTTTTGCAACCTTTGTAAGGAAGAAACAGTCGAATGTAGACACTATTACACTTTAACGATTGTTAAGGCTTTTTATATGTAAGTTTAGAACAGTCTACACTACATATATACACATTACATTCATCTTCAGGAAACAAGAACTATGACTTAAATAAAGTACAATCTTGAAACATCTACATTTCAAATATACTTGTTTTCCAACCCCAGTAAGGAAGATACGATCGAATGTAGACACTTAAAACCTTAAAGGATTGTAAAGGCTTTTTGTATGTGCGATAAGGACAGTGTTAAACTACACACGTACACATTCCAGTCATCTTCATGAAATATTAACTTTTACCTAAATGCTGTACAATCTTGAAACATCTATATTTCAAATATACTTGTTTTCCAATCTTTCTAACGAAGATACAATCGAATGTACACTAGTAAACTTAAAAGATTTTAAAGACTTTTTGTATGTGAGTTAGGAATAGTGTACATTACACACCTGCACATTCCAGTAATCTTCAGGAAACATTAACTATGACTTAAATGCTGTAAAATCTTGAAACATCTATATTTCAAATATACTTGTTTTGAAACATTTGTAAAGAAGATACGAGCGAATGTAGACACTAGTAAACTTAAAGGATTGTAAAAGTTTTTTGGTATGTGAGTTAAAGACAATGTACACTACACACCTGCACATCCCAGCCATCTTCAAAAAATTTTAACTATGACTTTAATGCAGTACATTCTTGAAACATCTACCTTTCAAATATACTTGTTTTCCTACCTTTGTAAGAAAGATACGATCGAATGTTGACTTTAGTAAACTTAAAAGATTGTAAAGATTTTTTGTATGTGCGTTAAGGATATTGTATACTACACACTTACACATTCCAAACACAATCAGGAAACAGTAACTATGACTTAAATGCCGTACAATCTTGAAACATCTATATTTCAAATACACTTGTTTTGCAACCCTTGTAAGGAAGATATGATCGAATGTAAGCACTAGTAAACTGAAAGGATTGTAAAGGTTTTTTGTATGTAAGTTATTGACAGTTTACATTACACACCTGCACATTCAAGTCATCTTCAAAAGGTTTTTACTATAACTTAAATGCTGTACAATCTTGAAACATCTTTATTTCAAATACACTTGTTTTGCGACCTTTGCAAGGAAGATACAGTCGAATGTAGACAATTTTATACTTAAGCGATTGTTAAAGCTTTTTGTATGTAAGTTAAGAACAGTCTACACTACACACATGCACATTACATATATCTTGAGGAAACATTAACTATGAATTAAATGCAGTACAATCTTGAAACATCTACATTTCAAATATACTTGTTTTCCAACCCTAGTAAGGATGATACGATCGAATGTAATAATAATAATAATAATATCTAAATTTATATAGCGCTTTTTAAAATAATTTAAAGTCTCAAAGCGCTTGACAAAATAAAAGCTACACAGTTTCTTTGATACAAATTTTCAAAAACACGGATAATGTAGACAATTGGAAATTGAAGGAAAAAAAAAAAGATATATCAAATACAATGATAGATATATCAAATACAAGAAAACAAGGACAAGAAAAATTGTAAATTTAGGGTTCATAAAAAATTTCTTATAATGGTTCAGTTTTTAAATAAGTATGTCTTCAGAACTGATTTAAATCTAGATAATGATTCGGACTGTTGAACTGATAAGGGTAGACGGTTCCAAACATCTGGGCCCTGGAAACTAAAAGCTTTGTCCCCGTAGGTTTTCAATTTTTTTCTAGGTTTTGCTAACAAAATTTTTCTTTTCTGATCTTAAAGACCTTGTAGGTATGTAAGGTGTAAACATAGTACTCAAATAGGTTGGATAATTTGGAAGATTTAAACATTGAAATACAATAGATGCTGCTTTATACTCAATGCGCTGTTTAACTGGTAGCCAATGCAAATTTTTCAATAAAGGTGTAGCATGATCACTTCTCTTCTTCCTAAGTACCAATTTTGCAGCGTTGTTTTGAACTTGCTGTAATTTAGCAATTTTAGATTCAGATATCCCAGTCATTTAAGAATTGCAATAATCTAATTTTGAAGTTACAAAAGCACAGACAAGTTTATTTGTTGCTTCAACAGAAAGAAAAGGTCTAATGTGGGCAATTTTTCGAAGTTCTAGGTAACAAGAGGGTCTAATCTTTGAAATTTGATCATTTATGGTAAAACTATTGTCTATCATTACTCCAAGGTTTTTTACACAGGTAGAGAAAGAAATTTCATGTAGACACTAATAAACATTAAAGTATTGTAAAGGCTTTTTGTATGTGCGTTAAGGATAGTAAACACTACACACCTGCCCATTCCAGTCATCTTCAAAAGATTTTAACTATAACTTAAACGCAGTACAATCTTGAACTATCTACGTTTCAAATATACTTGTTTCCAACCTTTGTAAGGAATATACAGTCGAATGTAGACACTTGTACACTAAAATAATTATTATGACTTTTCGTATGTAAGTTTAGACCAGTCTACACTACACTCTTACACATTCCAGTCATCTTCAGGAAACATTAACTATGACTTTAATGCAGTTCAATCTTGAAACAGCTGCATTTAAAATATGTCTTGAAACATCTAGATTTCAAATATACTTGTTTTGAAACTTTTATAACGAAGATACAATCGAATGTAGACACTATTACACTTAAATGGTTATTAAGACTTTTCGTATGTAAGTTTAGAACAGTCTACACTACACATATACACATTACATTCATCTTTAGGAAACATTAACTATGACTTAAATGCAGTACAATCTTGAAACATCTACATTTCAAATATACTTGTTTTCCAACACTAGTAAGGAAGATACGATCGAATGTAGACACTTAAAACCTTTTAAAAAGGATTGTAAAGGCTTTTTGTGTGCGTTAAGGACATGTAAACTACACACTTACACATTCCAGTCATCTTCATGAAATTTAACTTTGACCTAAATGCTGTACAATCTTGAAACATCTATATTTTAAATATACTTGTTTTCCAACCTTTCTAACGAAGATACAATCGATCGTAGACACTAGTAAACTTAAAAGATTTTCAAAACTTTTTGTATGTGAGTTAGGGATAGTGTACACTACACACGTGCACATTCCAGTGATCTTCAGGAAACATTTACTATGACTTAAATGCTGTACAATCTTGAAACATCTATATTTCAAATATACTTGTTTTGAAACATTTGTAAAGAAGATACGATCGAATGTAGACACTAGTAAACCTTAAGGATTGTAATAGTTTTTTTTTGTATGTGAGTTAAAGACAATGTACACTACACACGTGCACATTCCAGCCATCTTCAAAAAATTTTAACTATGACTTTAATGCAGTACATTCTTGAAAATTCTACCTTTCAAATTTACTTGTTTTCCTACCTTTGTAAGGAAGATACGATCGAATGTAGACTTTAGTAAACTCAAAAGATTGTAAAGATTTTTTGTATGTGCGTTAAAGACAGTGTACACTACACTCTTACACATTCCGAACACAATGTGGAAACAGTACCTATGACTTAAATGCCGTACAATCTTGAAACATATATATTTGAAATACACTTGTTTTGCAACCTTTTTAAGGAAGATACGATCGAATGTAAGCACTAGTAAACTTAAAGGATTGTAAAGGTTTTTTGTATGTAAGTTATTGACAGTGTACACTACACACCTGCACATTCAAGTCATCTTTAAAAGGTTTTAACTATAACTTAAATGCTGTACAATCTTGAAACATCTTTATTTCAAATACACTAGTTTTCCAACCTTTGCAAGGAAGATACAGTCGAAGGTAGACACTTTTATACTTAAGCGATTGTTAAAGCTTCATTAGTGTAAGTTTAGAACAGTCTACACTACACACATACACATTACATTCATCTTCAGGAATTATTAACTATGACTTAAATGCAGTACAATCTTGAAACATCTACATTTCAAATATACTTGTTTTCCAACCCTAGTAAGGATGATACGATCGAATATAGACACAAATAAACATTATAGTATTGTAAAGGCTTTTGTATGTGCGTTAAGGACAGTGTAAATTACACACTTACATATTCCAGTCATCTTCATTAAATATTTAACTACAAGCTGGCAGACCCGTTCAAAAGAGCGGGAAACAGAAACAAAATG
>BMAT01001558.1:12326-28851 GCA_019649035.1 Elysia marginata | reverse complement strand
TTCAAACCTGCTGTAACTTTTCCCAAGATCTCCTTTCGAATTATTTACTCTCTCTCTAAGTCTATTTGCAATTGCATTCCTGAAAACTGTTAATGCAAAATGAAATTAAAATGATGCATGCCATATTAACTTAATTAAGACATCTGCAATTGGCTTCTGAAACTTCAGAGTTAACGTCGCTATAATTAGCCAATGAAAAAAAAATGTTGCAACCTCAGCTGTTCGAGCTCCTCACTCGGTGCCCTGCCTTGCAGGGGACAACGGACCGATCTGATCTGAAAAAAAAAACCGGTGCGTGCAGCTAAAGAAAAGCTAACAATAACTGCTTGTCACACCCTCAGTATCAACTGAAGCAACTCTCTCATGCCCATCAAAATATTGTCTTCTTTTCTGTATCAGTTTCTTCCGAAACTAAGACATTTATTCGGTCATTTAACCCTTGTGATATTGTCCTTTCCGCTTGTTTCTCATATCTACCAACCTCTTTCTCAATTAGGTCACTAATACTAACATAGTCACCATAGCACGAGATACGACGCAAACTTTCGGCAAATGGTGACGCTTGGTCGGTCCAATAGGGACTGGGACAGGGGATGTGCCTCCTCAAGACTCAATGGAGCGGAGGGAATAGCAATGATAACAACAAAACTAATATGAGCTTTCTTAGGACTTCTTTGACATAAGCTGTTGTATCTCCTACTTTCGATTTATTATGTTATTTTTTAATCTCATTAACCAACCGGGTCATTTTACACAATCAAAAGGCAGAGGGAAAAAAAACAACTATAACTTAAAAGCAGTACAATCTTGAAACATCTACACTTCAAATATACTGTTTTTCCAACCTTTGTAAGGAAGATACGATTGAATGTAGACACTAGGAAACTTAAAGGATTGTAAAGGCTTTTTGTATGTGCGTTAAGGACAGTGTAAACTACACACTTACACATTCCAGTAATCTTTAGGAAACATTAACTATGACTTAAATGCTGTACAATCTTGAAACATCTATATTTCAAATATACTTGTTTTTCAACCTTTCTCACGAAGATACAATCGAATGTAGACACTAGTAAACCTAAATGATTGTAAAGACTTTTTGTTTGTGAGAGAGTACACTACACAGCTGCACATTCCAGTCATCTTCAAAAGATATTAACTATTATTTAAATGCAGTACAATAATGAAACATCTATATTTTAAATATACGTGTTTTCAACCTTTGTAAGGAAGATTCGATCTAATGTAAGCACTAGAAAACTTAAAGGATGGTAAAGGCTTTTTGTATGTGAGTTAAGGACAGTGTACACTACACATTCACACATTCCAGTCATCTTCAAAAAAAGTGTACAACTATGCAGTACAATCTTGAAATATCTACGTTTCAAATATACTTGTTTTTCAACCTTTCTAAGGAAGATACAGTCGAATGTAGACACTTGTTCACTTAAACGATTGTTAACGCTTTTTGCATGTAAGTTTAGAACAGTCTACACTACACTCTTACACATTACAGTCATCTTCAGGAAACATTAACTATGACTTAAATGCAGTACAATCTTAGAACATCTACATGTCAAATATACTTTTTTTCCCAATCTTTGTAAGGAAGATACAATCGAATGTAGACACTAGTAAACTTAAAGGATTGTAACAGTTTTTTTGTATGAGAGTTGAGGAAATGTAAACTACACACTTACACATTCCAGTAATCTTCAGGAAACATTAACTATGACCTAAATGCTGTACAATCTTGAAACATCTATATTTCAAATATACTTGTTTTGAAACATTTGTAAAGAAGATACGATCGAATGTAGACACTAGAAAACTTAAAGAATTGTAAAGTTTTTTTGTATGTGAGTTAAGGACAATGTACACTACACACCTTCACATTCCAGTCATCTTCAAAAGATATTAACTATGACTTAAAGGCAGTACAATCTTGAAACAGTTGCATTTCATATATACTTGTTTACAAACCTTTGTTAGGAAGATACGATCAAATGTAGAAACTAGTACACTTAAAGGATTGTTGAGGCTTTTGGTATGTGAGTTAAAGAAAGTGTATGTATTTATGTATGTAAACACAGTTTTGGAGATTTCTTGTCTTTTTAAATCGTTTCCATCGTTTTATTTTCTCAGCCCACAGAAAAGACACGTTTGTGATTCTTATTGACATTATACCTTAAATGGTTAGAAAAGGATGTATTTAGTCACCAAATCATATCTTAACCATAAAAGATCATGGGTTTTTTTTCGGGATGTGTTTAGAACGGGATAGCAGATGTCACACTTTGTTATCTTTGCAAAGCATACTATAAAAAGCACAGATTAGCCTAATTAATCTATCTCCAGATGTAATAAATTGGCCTAATTAATGTTTTTGTTTATGCCTTTTATAATGTATGAATGAATTTTGTAAATATTGAAAATATATTTTGCACATTTTAGAGTGTGAGCAGTTTTTGTTATCAAAATAATGATTTGTTGAAATTAAGACATCCGTCGTTGCTCTCCATATGCAACATTTGGTATTCGCTTTAATACTACTACAACACAGATATTAACTATGACTTAAAGGCAGTACAATCTTGAAACATCTGCATTTCATATATACCTGTTTACCAACCTTTGTTAGGAAGATACGATCTAATGTAGACACTAGTAAACTTAAAGGATTGTAAAATAATTGAGAACTATAAGAGAATGCTACTAATAAAAAACTGCATTTTACTGTATTTTTTTTCTTCTTCCATATTGTATTCTTTTCTGGCATGAATGAAAAGTTAAGCAAATCACGTATCTTTATACTCCTTTGTAAGCAAAAGATAAATCGATCACTGACCTTTTAAAACTTTGTTTCTAATCAATGAAATAATAGATAATTGAATCATTATTAAGAATAAAAAAAAATCTCTTTTAAACCTGGGTTTTGCCATCAGAGAAAAACATGATACATATTTATTTGAACTTCTTTTCAAGATGAGTCATTTCACATACGCTTTGGACTACTTATTCCGGGCAATAAGAAAATATAACGACTGAATTTTTTTACTGTGCCTTATTCTTTTAATACAATTGTCTCGAAAGTCGGAACTTTTTTAATGACAAAATGCTATTCAATGGTTAATCATTTCTTCTTTCTTCTCTCTATGTTTTGAATATAAAGCTGATATATTTATCCTCCAAATATTGATTTTTTCCCTTTTGAAAAACTACAAAAACGCCTTGCTTAAATCAGATTATTCTTAAAAGGTGAAAATGATATAAAACAAGAACTACCATAAAATAAAAAATTGCCTGTGGGCCTATCCGAAAACAGTAGTACAGATAGTTCGAAAACGACCGTTTAACAGGTCCACAGCCGTCAGTCATAGTCTTCTTTTTTTAATTAGTATTCAAAAGCTTCACTTGAATTTAGAAAACACACTATTTACTACCCATAATGCATACGCTTGCAAATATAACTAACCTTATAAAGACACTCCTTAAAAGGTAATGTCCCCATAGAAACTAGTTACACACGGTACCCATAAAGATAGTTATTTGAGGTGTGTAAAAAAGTGGGCGGGGCCAAAAGGTACCCACAAGGTTTGTACACTACAGAAATTTTGAGGCCACCTCCTCAATCGAAGAATGAACGTAAAGTTAAGTCACGTTGCGTGTGCATTAGCAGAACTCCCAGGAGTAATCTTAATGCCTCTTGTAGCTTCTAACACCTTTAAAAAGGTTGGTACCCAAAAGGTCGGTACAATGTAGATGTTCCCATTAAGTGGGTTATATCTGCAATGGTGTGTAGTGTACACTGTCCTTAACTCACTTACAAAAAGCCTTTACAATCCTTCAAGTTTACTAATGTCTACATTCGATCGTATCTTCCTTACAAAGGTTGGAAACAAGTATATATATATTAAATGTTTTAAGATTGTACTACATTGAAGTCATAGTTAATATTTCCTGAAGATGACTGTAATGTGTAAGTGTGTAGTGTACACTTTTCTTAACGCACATACAAAAAGCCTTTACAATCCTTTAATGTGTAGTGTCTACATTCGATCGTATCTTCCTTACAAAGGTTTCAAAACAAGTATATTTAAAATATAGATGTTTCAAGATTGTACAGCATTTAAGTCATTGGCAATGTTTTGTGAAGATGACTGGAATGTTTCAGGTGTGTAGTGTACATTGTCCTTAACTCACATACAAAAAAAGTTTACAATCCTTTAAGTTTACTAGTATCTACTTTCGATCGTATCTTCCTTAGAAGGGTTGGAAACAAGTATAATTGAAATGAAGATGTTTCAAGATTGTACTGCATTTAAGTCATAATTAAAATGTTTTGAAGATGACTTGAATATGCAGGTGTGTAGTGTACGTTGTCCTTAACTCACAAACAAAAAACTTTTACAATCCTGTAAGTTAACTAGTGTCTACATTCGTTCGTAAAATCGTTACAAAGGTTGCAAAACAAGTATATTTAAAATATATGGGTGTTTCAAGATTGTACAGCATTTAGGTCATAGTTAATGTTTCCTGAAGAGTGGATTGTGTAAGTGTGTAGTTTATACTGTTCTTAACGCACATACAAAAAGCCTTTACAATACTTTATTGTTTATTAGTGTCTACATTCTATTGTATCTTCCTTACAAAGGTTGGAAAACAAGTATATTTGAAATATAGGTGTTTGAAGATTGTACTGCAATTAAGTCAAAATTAATGTTTTCTGAAGATGACTGAAATGTGTAAGTGTGTAGTGTACACTGTCCTTAACGCACATACAAAAAGACTTTACAGTCCTTTAAGTTAATAGTGTCTACATGAGATCATATTTTCCTTACAAAGGTTGGTAAACAAGTATATTTGAAATGTTGATGTTTCGAGGTTGTACTGCCTCTAAGTCATAATCAATTACTTTTAAAGATGACTGGAATGTGAAGGTGTGTAGTGTACACAATCCTTATCTCACATAAAAAACCTTTACAATCCTTTAAGTTTACTAGTGTCTACATTCGATCGTATCTTCCTTAGAAAGGTGGGAAAACAAGTATAATTGAAATGTAGATGTTTCAAGATTGTACTGCATTTAAGTCATAGTTAAAATGTTTTTAAGATGACTGGAATGTGGAGGTGTGTAGTGTACATTGTCCTTAACTCACATAAAAATAACTTTTACAATCCTTTAAGTTTACTAGTGTCTACATTCGATCGCATCTTCGTTACAAAGTTGAAAAACAAGTATATTTTAAATATAGGTGTTTCAAGACTTTACAGCATTTAAGTCATAGTTAATGTTTCCTGAAGACTGGAATGTGTAAGTGTTTAGTTTACACTGTCCTTAACGCACATACAAAAAGCCTTAACAATCCTTTAAGTTTACTAGTGTCTACATTCGATCGTATCTAAGGTTGGAAAAGAAGTATAATTGAAATTTTGATGTTTCAAGATTGTACTGCATTTAAGTCATAGTTAAAATGTTTTGAAGATGACTTGAATGTGTGAGTGTGCATTGTAAACTGTCTTTAACTCACAAACAAAAAGCCTTTACAATCCTTTAAGTTTATTAGGGTCTATTTCGCTCGTATCTTCCTTACAAAGGTTGGAAAACACGTATATTTGAAATGTAGATGTTTCAATATGGTACTGCATCTAAGTCTAAGTCTTTACAATCCTTTAAGTTTACTAGTATCTACATTCAATCGTGTTTTCTTTAGAAAGGGTGCAAAACAAGTATATTTAAAAAAAAAGAAGTTTCAAGATTTTACTGACTTTAAATCATAGCTTATTTCTTTGAAAGATGACTGGAATGTGCATGTGTGTAGGGTACATTGTCCTTAACTCACATACAAATAACTTTTACAATCCTTTAAGTTTACTAGTGTCTACATTCGATCGTTTCTTCGTTACAAAGGTTGCAAAACAAGTATATTTGAAATACAGGTGTTTCAAGATTGTACAGCATTTAAGTCATAGTTAATGTTTCCTAAAGACTGGAATGTGTAAGTGTGTAGTTTACACTTCCCTTAACGCACATACAAAAAGCCTTTACAATCCTTTAATGTTTACTAGTGTGTACATTCGATCGTATCTTTCTTACAAAGGTTGAAAAACAAGTATATTTCAAATGTAGATGTTTCAAGATTGTATTGCATTAAAGTCATATTTATTGTTTCCTGAAGATGACTGGAATGTGTAAGAGTGTAGTGTACATTTTCCTTAACTCACATATAAAAAGCCTTTACAATCCTTTAAGTTTACTAAAGTCTATTTCGATCGTACCTTCCTTACAAAGGTTGGAAAACACGTATATTTGAAACGTAGATATTTCAAGATTGTTATTGCATTTAAGTCATAGTTAAAATGTTTTGAAGATGACTGGAATGTGCAGGTGTGTAGTGTATACTATCCCTAACCCACATACTAAAAGCTTTTACAATCCTTTAAGTTTACTAGTGTCTACATTCAATCGTGTATTCTTTAGAAAGGGTGCAAAACAAGTATATTTAAAAAAAAAGATGTTTCAAGATTGTACTGACTTTAAATCAAAGCTTTTTTCTTTGAAAGATGACTGGAATGTGCAGGTGTGTATTGTACATTGTCCTTAACTCACATACAAATAACTTTTACAATCCTTTAAATTTATAAGTGTTTACATTCGATCGTATCTTCGTTACAAAGGTTGCAAAACAAGTATAATTAAAATATAGGTGTTTCAAGATTGCACAGTTTTTAAGTCATAGTTAATATTTCCTGAGAACTAGAATGTGTAAGTGTGTAGTTTACACTTCCCTTAACGCACATACAAAAAGCCTTTACAATCCTTTAATGTTTACTAGTGTGTACATTCGATCGTAACTTTCTTTCAAAGGTTGAAAAACAAGTATATTTCAAATGTAGATGTTTCAAGATTGTATTGCATTTAAGTCATATTTATTAGTTCCTAAAGATGACTGGAATGTGTAAGAGTGTAGTGTACACTGTACTTAACTCACATACAAAAAGCCTTTACAATCCTTTAAGTTTACTAAAGTCTATTTCGATCGTATCTTCCGTACAAAGGTTGGAAAACACGTATATTTAAAATATAGATATTTCAATATGGTACTGCATTTAAGTCAAAGTTAATATCTTTTCAAGATGACTGGAATGGGCAGGTGTGTAGTGTACACTATCCCTAACCCACATACTAAAAGCTTTGACAATCCTTTAGGTTTACTAGTTTCTACATTCGATCGTATCTTCGTTACAAAGGTTTCAAAATAAGTTCATTTAAAATATAAATGTTCCAAGATTGTACAGCAATTAAGTTATAGTTAATGTTTAGTGAAGATGACTGGAATGTGCAGGTTTGTAGTGTACATTGTCCTAGACTCACATACAAGAAGTTTTTATAATCCTTTTCAGTTTACTAGTGTCTACATTCGATCGCATCTTCGTTAGAAAGGTCGGAAAACAAGTATATTTGAAATATAGATGTTTCAAGATTGTACAGCATTTAAGTCATAATTAATGTGTCATGAAGATGACTGGAATTTGTAAGTGTGTAGTTTACACTGTCCTTAACGCACATACAAAAAACCTTTACAATCCTTCAATGTTTATTAGTGTCTACATTCGATCGTATCTTCCTTACAAAGGTTGGAAAACAAGTATTTTTGAAATGTTGATGTTTCGAGATTGTACTGCCTTTAAGTCATAGTCAATATCTTTTAAAGATGACTGGAATGTGAAGGTATGTAGTGTACACAATCCCTTACTCACATAAAAGACCTTTAAAATCCATTAGGTTTACTAGTGTCTACATTCGATCGTATCTTCCTTAAAAAGGTTGGAAAACAAGAATAATTGAAATGTAGATGTTTTAAGATTGTACTGCATTTAAGTCATAGTTTAAATGTTTTGAAGATGACTGGAATGTGCAGGTGTGTAGTGTACATTGTCTGAGACTCACATACAAAAAGTCTTTATAACCCTTTTCAGTATACTAGTATCTACATTCGATCGTTTCTTCGTTAGAAAGGTCGGAAAACAAGTTTATTTGAAATATAGATGTTTCAAGATTGTACAGCATTTAAGTCATAATTAATGTCTCATAAAGATGACTGGAATGTGTAAGTGTGTAGTTTACACCGTCCTTAACGCACATACAAAAAGCCTTTACAATCCTTTCATGTTTATTAGTGTCTACATTTGATCGTATCTTTCTTACAAAGGTTGGAAAACAAGTGTTTTTGAAATATACATGTTTCAAGATTGTACTGCAATTAAGTCAAAGTTAATGTTTCCTGAAGATGACTGGAATGTGTAAGTGTGTAGTTTACACTGTCCTTAACGCACATACAAAAAGCCTTTACAATCCTTTCATGTTTATTAGTGTCTACATTCGATCGTATCTTCTTTAGAAAGGTTGGAAAGCAAGTATAATTGAAATGTAGATGTTTCAAGATTGTACTGCATTTAAGTCATAGTTAAAATGTTTTAAAGATGACTGGAATGTGTGAGTGTGCATTGTAAACTGTCCTTAACTCACAAACAAAAAGCCTTTACAATCCTTTAAGTTTACTAAGGTCTATTTCGATTGTATCTTCCTTATAAAGTTGGAAAACACGTATATTTAAAATGTAGATGTTTCAATATGGTACTGCATCTAAGTTATAGTTAATATGTTTTCAAGATGACTGGATTGGGCAGGTGTGTAGAGTACACTATCCCTAACCCTCATACTTAAAGTTTTTACAATCCTTCAGGTTTACTAGTGTCTACATTCGATCGTATCTTCCTTACAAAGATTGGAAAACAAGTATATTTGAAATGTAGATGTTTCAAGAATGTACTGCATTTAAGTCATAGTTAAAATTTTTTGAAGATGACTGAAATGTGTGAGTGTGTAGTATACAATGTTCCTAACTCACATACAAAAAACATTTACAATCCTTTAATGTTTACTAGTGTGTACATTTGATGGTATCTTTCTTACAAAGGTTGGAAAACAAGTAAATTTGAAATGTAGATGTTTCAAGATTGTACTGCATCTAAGTCATATTTAATGTTTATTGAAGATATCTGGAATGTGTAAGAGTGTAGACTGTTCTAAACTTACATATAAAAAGCATTTACAATCCTTTAAGTTTACTAGTGTCTACATTAAAACGTGTATTCTTTACAAAGGGTGCAAAACAAGTATATTTGAAAATGTAGATGTTTCAAGATTGTACTGACTTTAAATCATACCTAATTTTATATGAAGATGACTGGAATGGGCAGGTGTGTAGTGTACACTATCCCTAACCCACATACAAAAAGCTTTTACAATCCTTTAAATTTACTAGTGTCTACATTCAATCGTGTATTCTTTACAAAGGGTGCAAAACAAGTATATTTAAAAACAAAGATGTTTGAAGATTGTACTGACTTTAAATCATAGCTAATTTCTTTTAAAGATGACTGGAATGTGCAGGTGTGTAGTGTACATTGTCTTTAACTCACATACAAATAACTTTTTAAATCCTTTAAGTTCACTAGTGTGTACATTCGATCGTATTTTCGTTATAAAGGTTGCAAAACAAGTATATTTGAAATATAGGTGTTTCAAAATTGTACAGCATTTAAGTCATAGTTAATGTTTCCTTAAGACTGGAATGTGTAAGTGTGTAGTTTACACTGCCCTTAACGCACATACAAAAAGCCTTTACAATCCTTTAATGTTTACTAGTGTGTACATTCAATCGTATCTTTCTTACAAAGGTTGAAAAACAAGTATATTTGAAATGTAGATGTTTCATGATTGTACTGCATTTAAGTCATAGTTAATATCTTTTCAAGATGACTCGAATGTGGAGGTGTGTAGTGTACACTATCCCTTACCCACATACTAAAAGCTTTTACAATCCTTTAGGTTTACTAGTGTCTACATTTGATCGTGTCTTCGTTACAAAGGTTTAAAAACAAGTATATTTAAATTATAGATGTTTCAAGATTGTAAAGCAATTAAGTCATAGATAAAATGTTTTGAAGATGACTGGAATGTGCAGGTGTGTAGTGTACATTTTCTTTAACTCACATACAAATAACTTTTAGAATCCTTTAATTTTACTAGTGTCTACATTCGATCGTATCTTCGTTACAAAGGTTGCAAACTAAGTATTTTTGAAATATAGGTGTTTCAAGATTTTACAGCATTTAAGTCATAGTTAATGTTTCCTGAAGACTTGAATGTGTAAATGTGTAGTTTACACTGCCCTTAACGCACATACAAAAAGCCTTAACAATCGTTTTACCCGTTCAGACCCCATCCCCCCAGCCTAATTCTTTCCCCTGCCTGGCCTTCCAGGAGAAAAATAAGAAAAACGTATATGAGTTAGAAAACATCATTGATAGCTCCTGGAATGTTGACTGGCACTACTTCATCTTCATCTTTATTTAAACTTAGATCTATATGTACGGGGAAAAAGTTCTAGTCCAACCATCATCATTATCAACAAAAAGCCTTTATAATCCTTAAATGTTTACTAGTGTGTACATTCGATCGTATCTTTCTTACAAAGGTTGGAAAATTTGAAATGTAGATTTTTCAAGATTGTACTGCATTTAAGTCATATTTAATGTTTCCTGAAAATGACTGGAATGTGTAAGAGTGTAGTTTACAATGTCCTTAACGCACATACAAAAAGCCTTTACAATCCGTTAATGTTTACTAGTGTGTACATTCGATCGTATCTTTCTTACAAAGGTTGAAAAACAAGTATATTTTAAATGTAAATGTTTCAAGATTGTACTGCATTTAAGTCATATTTAATATTTCCTGAACATGACTGGAATGTGTAATAGTGTAGAGTAGACTGTTCTAAACTTACATACAAAAAGCCCTTACAATCCTTTCAGTGTACAAGTGTCTACATTCGACTGTATCTTCCTTACGAAGGTTGGATAACAAGTATATTTGAAACGTAGATTGTACTGCATTTAGGTCATAATTAAATATTTTTGAAGATGACTGGAATGCGCAGGTGTGTAGTGTCCACTATCCCTAACACACATACAAAATGTCTTTATAATCCTTTAAGTTTACTAGGGTCTACATTTTACGTATCTTCGTTAGAAAGGTCTGAAAACAAGTATATTTGAAATATAGATGTTTCATGACTGTACAGCATTTAAGTTATAATAATGTGTCATAAAGATGACTGGAATGTGTAAGTATGTAGTTTACATTGTCCTTAAAGCACATACAAAAAGCCTTTACAATCCCTTACTGTTTATTAGTGTCTACATTCGATCGTATCTTCCTTACAAAGGTTGGAAAACAAGAATATTAAAAATATAGGTGTTTCAAGATTGTACAGCATTTAAGTCATAGTTAATGTTTACTGAAGATGACCAAACATACCAAAAGCCTTTACAATTCTTTAAGTTTACTAGTGTCTACATTCAATCGTATTTTCTTTGCAAAGGTTGCATAACAAGTGTATTTGAAAAATAGATTTTTTAAAGATTGTACAGCATATAGGTGTAAGTTAAAATTTATTGAAGATAACTGGAATGTGTAATTGTGTAGTGTACACTTTCCTCAACTCACATACAAAAAGCCTTAACATTCGTTTAAGTGTACAAATGTCTACATTCGTTTGTTTCTTCCTTGCAAAGGTTTCAAAACAACTGTATTTGAAACATAGATGTTTCAAGATTGTACAGCATTTTAGTCATAGTTAAAATCTTTTGAAGATGACTGGAATGTGCAGGTCTGTAGTTTACACTGTCAATAACTCACATACAAAAAACCTTTACAATCCTTTAAGTTTACTAGTGCCTACACTCGATCGTATCTTCCTTACAGAGGTTTCAAAACAAGTATATTGAAAATATATATGTTTCAAGATTATTCAGCATTTAAGTCATAGTTACTGTTTGTTGAAAGTGTTTGGAATGTGTAAGTGTGTAGTGTATACTATCCTTAACGCACATACAAAAAGCCTTTACAATCCTTTAAGTTTACTAGTGTATACATGCAATCGTATCTTACTTACAAAAATTCGAAAACAAGTACTTTTGGAATGTACATGTTTTAAGATTGTACTGTCTTTAAGCCATAGTTAATATCTTTTCAAGAGGACTGGAAAGTGCAATTGTGTAGTGTACACTTTCTTTAACTCACATACAAAAATCCTTAACAATCGTTTAAGTGTACAAGTGTCTACATTCGTTTATTTCTTCCTTGCAAAAATTGCAAAACAAGTGTATTTAAAATATAGATTTTTCAACATTGTACTGCATTTAAGTTATAGTTAATGTTTCATGAAGATGACTGGAATGTGTAAATGTGTAGTGTACACTATCCTTACCGCACATACAAAAAGTCTTTATAATAGTTTAAGTTTACTAGGGTCTCAATTCGATCGTATCTTTGTTACAAAGGTTGATAAACAAGTATATTTGGAATATAGATGTTTCAAGACTGTATAACATTTAAGTCATAGTTAATATTTACTGAAGATAACTGGAATGTGTAAAAGTGTAATTCACACTGTCTTTACCTTACATACAAAAAACCTTTACAATCCTTTAAGTTTACTAGTGTCCACATTCAATCGTATCTTTCGTAAAAAGGTTGGAAAACAAGTATATTTGAAGTGTATATGTTTTTAGATTTACAGCATTTAAGTCATAGTAAATGTTTCATAAAGATGATTGAAATGTGTAAGTATGTACATTACACTGTATTAACGCACATACAAAAAGCCTTTACAATCCTGAAAATTTACTAGTGTCTACATTCGATCGTATCTTTGTTAGAAAGGTTACAAAACAGGTATATTTGAAATATAGATGTGTCAAGATTGTACAGCTTTTAAGTCATAGTTAATGTTTCATGAAGATGACTGGAATGTGTAAGTGTGTAGTGTACCCTGTCCTTAACGCACATACAAAAAGCCTTTATAATCCTTTAATGTTTATTAGTGTCTACATTCGGTCGTATCTTCCTTACAAAGGTTGGACAACAAGTATATTTGAAAAGTAGATGTTTTAATATTGTACTGAAATTTAGTCACATTTATTATCTTTTGAAGATGACTGGAATGTGCAGGTGTGTAGTGTTTACTCTCCTTAACTCACATACAAAAAGCCTTTACAATCTTTAAAGTTTACTAGTGTCTACATTCTTTCGTATCTTCCTTAGAAAGGTTGGAAATCAAGTATATTTGAAACGTAGATGTTTCAACATTGTACGCGTTTAAGTTATAGTTAATGTTTAATAAAGATGAATGGAATGTGTAAGTATGTAGTGTACACTGTCCTTAACGCACATACAAAAAGTATTGACAATAGTTTAAGTTTACTAGTGTCTGCATTCGTTCGTATATGCGTTACAAAGGTTGCAAAACAAGTATATTTAAAATAAAGATGTTTCATGACTGTATAGCTTTTAAGTCATGGATAATGTTTACTGAAGATGACTGGAATGTGTAAGTTTGTAATTTTCCCTGTCCTTACCACACATACAAAAAGCCTTTACAATCCTTTATGTTTACTAGTGTCTACATTCAATCGTATCTTCTTTGTAAAGGTTGCAAAACAAGTGTATTTGAAATATAGATTTTTTAAGATTGTACAGCATTTAAGTCATAGTAAAAATCTTTTGAAGATGACTGGAATGTGCAATTGTGTAGTGTACACTTTCTTTAACTCACATACAAAAAGCCTTAATAATCGTTTAAGTGTACAAGTGTCTATATTCGTTTGTTTCTTTCTTGCAAAGGTTGAAAAACAAATGTGTTTAAAATATATATGTTTCAACATTGTACTGCATTTAAGTTATAGTTAATGTTTCATGAAAATGACTGGAATGTGTAAGTGTGTAGTGTACACTATCCTTACCGACCATATAAAAAGTCTTTACAAAAGTTTAAGTTTACAAGGGTCTCAATTCGATCGCAGCTTCGTTACAAAGGTTGCAAAACAAGTATATTTTAAATATAGATGTTTCAAGACTGTTTAGCATTTTAGTCATAGTTAATATATACTGAAGATAACTGGAATGTGTAAGTGTGTAATTCACACTCTTCTTAACTCACATGCAAAAATCCTTTACAATCCTTTAAGCTTACTAGTGTCTACATTCAATCATATCTTCCTTACAAAGGTTGGAAAACAAGTATATTTAAAAAAGTAGATGTTTCAAGATTGTACTGACTCTAAGTCATAGTTAATATCTTTTGAAGATGGCTAGAATGTGAAGGTGTGTAGTGTACACTATCCCTAATTTACATACAAAAAGTCTTTACAATCGTTTAAATTTACTACTGTCCAGATTCGGTCGTATCTTCCTTACAAAGGTTGGAAAAAAAGTATATTTGAAGTGTAGATGTTTCAAGATTGTACTGCCTTTAAGTCATAGTTATTATCTTTTAAAGATGACTGGAATGTGTAGGTGTGTAGTGTACACTCTCCTCAACTCACATACAAAAAGCCTTTACAATCTTTAAAATTTATTAGTGTCTACATTCTATCGTATCTTCCTTAGAAACGTTGGAAAACAAGTATATTTGAAATGTAGATGTTTCAAGATTGTACTGCATTTAAGTTATAGGTAATGTTTCATAAAAATGTCTAGAATGTGTAAATGTGTAGTGTATACTGTCCTTAACGCACATACAAAAAGCCTTTACATAATTTTAAGTTTACTAGTGTCTACATTCAATCGTATCTTACTTACAAAGGCTCGAAAACAAGTTTTTTTGGAATGTACATGTTTTAAGATTGTACCGCCTTTAAGACATAGTATAAATCTTTTGAAGATGACTGGAATGTGCAGGTTTGTAGTGTATAGTATCCCTAACTTTCCAACAAACAGCCTTTACAATCTTTTAAGTTTACTAGTGTCTACATTTTATCGTATCTTCGTTACAAAGGTTGCGAAACATATATATTTGAAATATAGAGGTTTTAAGATTGTACTGCATTTAAGTCATAGCAAAATGTTTTGTGAAGATGACTGGAATATGTAAGTGTTTAGTGTACACTGTTCTTAACGCACATACAAACAGCCTTTACAATCTTTTAAGTTAACTAGTGTCTAGATTTGATCGTATCTTTCTTACAAAGATTAGAAAACAAATATATTTATAATGTAGATGTTTCAAGATTGTACTGCCTTTAAGTCAAAGTTAAAATGTTTTGAAGATGACTGGAATGTGTAATTGTGTTGTATACACTGTCCCTAACTCACATACAAAAAGCCTTTACAATCCTTAAAGATTACTAGTGTCTACATTTGATCGTATCTTCGTTACATAGGTTGCAAAACAAGTATATTTGAAATATAGATGTTTCAAGACTTTATAGCATTTAAGTCATAGTTAATGTTTTCTGAAGACGACTGGAATGTGTGAGTGTGTAATTCACACTGTCTTTACCACACATACAAAAAGCCTTTACAATCCTTTAAGTTTACTAGTGTCTACATTCAATCGTATCTTCCGTTTCAAGGTTTGAAAACAAGTATATATGAAGTGTAGATGTTTCAAGATTGTCCTGCCTTTAGGTTATAGTTAATATCTTCAGAAGATGATTGCAATGTGCAGGTGTATAGTGTACACTATCCTCAACTCACAAACAAAAGGCTTTAACAATCCTTTTAGTTAACTAGTGTCCATATTCAATCGTGTATTCTTTACAAAGTTAGGAAAACAAGTATATTTGAAATATGGATGTTTCAAGATTGTACTGCATTTAAGTCAGAGTTAATATCTTTTGAAGATGACTGGAATGTGCAGGTGTGGAGCTTACACTATCCCTGATTTACATACAAAAAGTTTTTATAATCGTTTAAGTTTACTAACGTCTACATTCGATCGTATCTTCATTAGAAAGGTTGGAAAACAAGTATATTTAAAAAAGTAGATGTATTAAGACTGTACTGAATCTAAGTCATAGTTAATGTTTCATGAAGATGGCTGTAATGTACAGGTGTGTAATTTACACTATCCCTAATTCACATACAAAAAGTCTTTAAAATCGTTTAAGTTTACTAGTGTCTACATTCTATCGTATCTCCCTTAGAAAGGTTAGTAAACAAGTATATTTAAAATGTAGATGTTTCAAGATTGTACTGCATTTAAGTTATAGTTGATGTTTCATAAAGATGACTAGAATATGTAAGTGTGTAGTGTATGCTGTCCTTTAAGCACATACAAAAATCCTTCATATACCTTTAAGTCTACTAGTGTCTACATTCAATCGTATCTTACTTACAAAGGTTCGAAAACAAGTATTTTTTAAATGTACATGTTTTAAGATTGTACTGACTTTAAGTCATAGGTAATATTTTTTGAAGATGACTGGAATGTGCAGGTTTGTAGTGTATAGTATTCCTAACTCACATAACAAAAACCTTTACAATCTTTTAAGTTTACTAGTGTCTACATTTAATCGTTTCTTCGTTACCAAGGTTGCAAAACAATTGTATATTAAAAGTAAAGAGGTTTCAAGATTGTACTGCATTTAAGTCATAGTAAATGTTTCCTGAAGA
>BMAT01001557.1:7095-22990 GCA_019649035.1 Elysia marginata | reverse complement strand
AACAAGTATATTTGAAATGTAGATGATTTAACATTGAACTGCAGTAAAGTCATAGTTAATATCTTTTAAAGATGACTAGAATAGGCAGGTGTGTAGTGTACACTATCCCTAACCCATATACAAAAAGGTTTTTACAATCCTTTAAGTTTACTAGTATCTACATTCAATCGTGTATTCTTTACAAAGGGTGCAAAAAATGTATTTTTTAAAATGTAGAGGTTTCAAGATTGTACTGACTTTAAATCATAGCTAATTTCTTTTAGCGATGACTGGAATGTGCTAGTGTGTAGTGTACACTATCTCTAACGCACATATCAAAGTCTTTATATACCTTTAAGTTAACTAGTTTCTACATTCTATCGTATCGTATCTTAGCATTTACAATCCTTTAATATTTTTTGGTGTCTACATTTGATCGTATCTTCCTTACAAAGGTTTGAAAACAAGTATATTTGAAGTAGAGATGTTTCAAGATTGTAATACAATTAAGTCATAGTTAATGTGTCATGAAGATGACCGGAATGTGTAAGTGTGTAGTTTACACTGTCCTTAACGCACATACAAAAAACCTTTACAATCGTTAAAGTTTACTAGTGCATACATTCGATCGTATCTTCTTTACAAAAATTGCAAAACAAGTGTATTTGAAATATAGATGTTTTAACATTGTACAGCATTTTTTTCCTGTTTCCTAAAAGTGTTTGGAATGTGTAAGTGTGCAGTTTACATTGTCCTTAACGCATATAAAAGAGTCTTTACAATCCTTTAAGTTTACTGGTGTCTACATTCAATCGAATCTTACTAACAAAGGTTGGAAAACAAGTATATTTGAAATGTACATAATTCAAGATTGTACTTTCTTTAAGTCATAGTTGATATCTTTTGAAGATGACTGGAATGTATAATTGTGTAGTGTACACTGTCCTTAACGCACATACAAAAAGCCTTTACAATTCTTTAAGTTTACTAGTGTCTATATTCAATCGAATCTTACTTACAAAGGTTGGAAAACAAGTATATTTGAAATGTACATAATTCAAGATTGTACTGCCTTTAAGTCATAGTTAATATTCTTTAAAGATGACTGGAATGTGTAATTGTGTAGTGTACTCCGTCCTTAACGCACATACAAAAAGCCTTTACAATTCTTTAGTTTACTAGTGTCTACATTCGTATCTTCGTTACAAAGGTTGCAAAACAAGTATATTTAAAATGTAGATGAAGTTAAGCCATAGTTAAAATCTTTTGAAGATGACTGGAAAGTGTAAGTGTGTAGTGTACACTGTCCTTAACGCACATACAAAAAGCCTTTACAATTCTTCAAGTTTACTAGTGTCTACATTCGATCGTATCTTACTCACAAACGTTAGAAAACAAGTATAATTGAAATGTGGATGTTTCAAGATAGTTCTACATTTAAGCCATAGTTAAAATCTTTTGAAGATGATTGGAATGTATAAGTGTGTAGTGTACACTGTCCTTCACCTACAAAAAGCCTTTTTTATCTTTTAAGTTTACAAGGGTCTACATTATTTCGTGTATTCTTTACAAAGTTTGGAAAACAAGTATATTTAAAAATGTAGATGTTTCAAGATTGTAGTGACTCTAAGTAATAGTTAATTTCTTTTGAAGATGACTGGAATGTGCAGGTGTGTAGAGTACACTATCCCTAACTCGCTTACAAAAAGTCTTTACAATCCTTTAAGTTAACTAGTGTCTACATTAATTCGTGTATTCTTTACAAAGTTTAGAAAACAAGTATATTTAAAAATGCAGATGTTTCAAGATTGTACTGCATTTAAGTCATAGTTAATGTTTCCTGAAGATGACTTTAATGTGTAAGTGTGTAGTGTACACTGTCCTAAACGCACATACAAAAAGCCTTTCATATACTTTAAAATTACTAATGTCTACATTCGATGGTATATTCCTTACAAAGTTTGGAAAATAAGTATATTTAATATGTAGAAAATTCAAGATTGTACTGCCTTTGAGTCATAGTTTATATCTTTTGACGTTGACTGGAATGTGAAGGTGTGTAGTGTGCACAATCCCTAACTCACACACAAAAAGCCTTTACAATCCTATTAGTTTACTAGTGTCTACATTTGATCGTATCCTTCTTACAAAGGTTGTAAAACAAGTATACTTTAAAAGGAGATGTTTTCAGATTGTACTGCCTTTAAGTCAACGGTAATATCTTTTAAAGTAGCCTGGATTGTTAAGGTGTGTAGTGTACACAATCCCTAACTCATATACAATAAGCCTTTACAATCCCTTAAGTTAACTAGTGTGTACATTTGATCGTATCTTTCTTACAAAGGTTAGAAAACAAGTATATTTGAAAAGTACATGTTTCAAGATTGTATTACATTTAAACCATAGTTAATGTTTCCTGATAATGACTGGAATGTGTAATTTTGTAGTGTACACTGTCTTTAACGCACATACAAAAAGCCTTTACAATCCCTTAAGTTCAACAATGTGTACATTCGATCGTATCTTTCTTACAAATGTTAGAAAACAAATATATTTGAAGTGTAGATGTTTCAAGATTGTACTTTATTTAAGTCATAGTTAATGAAGATAACTGGAATGTGTTAGTGTGTAGTGTACAATGTCCTTAACACTAATAAAAAAAGCCTTTACAATCCTTTAAGTTTACCAGTTTCTACATTAATTCGTGTGTTCTTTACAAAGGTTGGAAAACAAGTATATTTAAAAATGTAGATGTATCAAGATTTTACTATTATTTTCTAAGTCATAGTTAATTTCTTCCAGATTTAACTGGAATGTGCGTGTGTGTAGTGTACACTATCCCTCGCTCTTATACAAAAAGTCTTTATAATCCTTTAAGTTTACTAGTGTCTACATTCGATCCTATCCACCTTACAAAGGTTGAAAAACAAGTATATTTGAAATATAGATTGTCCAAGGTTGTACTGCATTTAGTCATAGTTAGAAACTTTTGAAGATGACTGGAAAGTAAAAGTCTGTAGTGTACACTGTCCTTATCGCACAAACAAAAAGCCTTTACAATTCTTGAATATACTAGTGTCTACATTCGATCGTATCTTCGTTATGAAGGTCGCAAAACAAGTATATTTGAAATGTAGATATTTTAAGATAGTTCTACATTTAAGCCATATTTAAAATCTTTTAAAGATGATTGGAATGTATAAGTGTGTATTGTATACTGTCCTTCACCTACAAGAAGCTTTTTTAATCCTTTAAGTTAACTAGGGTTTACATTATTTCGTGTATTCTTTACAAAATTTGGAAAACAAGTATAATTAAAATTGTAGATGTTTCAAGATTGTACTGACTCTAAGTCATAGTTAATTTCTTTTGAAGATGACTGGAATGGGCAGGTTTGTAAAATACACTTTCCCTAACTCACTTACAAAAAGTCTTTACAATCCTTTAAGTTTACTAGTGTCTACATTATTTCATATATTTTTTACAAAATTTGGAAAACAAGTGTAATTAAAAATGCAGATGTTTCAAGATTGTACTGCATTTAAGTCATAGTTAATGTTTCCTGAAGATGACTTTAATGTGTAAGTGTGTAGTGTACACTGTCCTTAACGCACATAACAAAAAAGCCTTTACAATACTTTAAGTTTACTAATGTCTACATTCGAAGGTATCTTCCTTACAAAGTTTGGAGAAGAAGTATATTTAAAATGTAGATAATTCAAGATTGTACTGCCTTTAAGTCATAGTAATATCTTTTAAAGATGACTGGAATGTCTGAGTGTGTAGTGTACACTGTCTGTAAATCACATACAAAAAGCTTTTACAATCCTTTTTGTTTACTAGTGTCTACATTCGATCGTATCTTCCTTACAAAGGTTGTAAAACAAGTATATTTTAAATATATATGTTTCAAGATTGTACAGCATTTAATTCATAGTTAATGATTCCTGAAGATGACTGGAATGTGTAAGTGTGTAGTTTACACTGTCCTTAACGCACATACAAAAAGCCTTTACAAACCTTTATGTTTACTAGTGTGTACATTCGATCGTATCTTCCTTGCAAAGGTTTAAAAACAAGTATTTATGAAATGTAGATGTTTTAAGATTGTACTGCATTTAAGTCATGATTTATATTTCCTGAAGAAGACTGGAATGTATAAGAGTGTAGTGTACACTATCCTTAACTCAAATACAAAAAGCATTTACAATCTTTTAAGTGTACAAGTGTCTACTTTCGACTGTATCTTCCTTACAAAGGTTGGAAAAGAAGTATATTTGAAGCGTTGATAATTCAAGATAGTACTGCATTTAAGTCATAGTTAAAATCTTTTGAAGATGACTGGAATGTGTGAGTGTCTAGTGTACACCGTCCTTAACGCACATACAAAAGCCTTTACAATCCTTCAAGTTTACTAGTGTCTACATTCAATCGTATCTTACTTACAATGGTTGGAGAACAAATATATTTAAATTGTACATGTTTTAAGATTGTACTGCCTTTAAGTCATAGGTAATATCTTTTGAAGATGACTGGAATGTGTAATTGTGTAGGGTACACTTTCTTTAACTCACATACAAAAAGCCTTTACAACCCTTTAAGTGTACTAGTATCTATATTCACCAGTGTCTTTCTTAGAAAGGTTAAAAAAAAGCTTATTTCAAAACGAGATGTTTTAAGATTGTACTGCATTTAACTCATATTTAATATCTTTTAAAGATGACTGGAATGTGCAGGTGTGTAGTGCACACTGTCCTTAACTCACATACAAAAAGCCTTTATAATTTTTAAGTTTACTAGTGTTTTCATTCGATGGAATCTTCCTTACAAAGTTTAAAAACAAGTATATTTTAAATAAAGAGGTTTTAAGATTGTACTGCATTTAAGTCATAGTTAATGTTTCCTAAAAATGACTGGAATGTGTAAGTGTGTAGTGTACACTGTCCTTAACGCACATAAAAGAAGCCTTTACAATCCTTTATGTTTACTAGTGTCTACATTCGATCGTATCTTCCTTACAAAGGTTAAAAAACAATTATTTATTTAATATAGATGTTTCAAGATGGTACAGCATTTAAGTCATAGTTAATGTTTCCTGAAGATGACTGGATTGTGTAAATGTTTAGTTTCCACTGTCCATGACTCACATACAAAAAGCCGTTACAATCCTTTAAGTATACTAAAGTCTGCATTCGATCGTATCTTCCTTACAAAGGTTGAAAACACGAATATTTGAAATAAAGATGTTTCAATATTGTGCTGCATTTTAGTCATAGGTAATATCTTTTAAAGAGGACTGGAATGTTCAGGTGTGTAGTGTACAATATCCCTACCTCACATACAAAAAGCCTTTACAACCATATAAGTTTATTAAGGTCTACATTCGATCGTATCTTCCTAACAAAAGTTGGAAAACAATTATATTTGAAATATAGATGTTTTAGGATTGTACTGCATTTAAGTCATAGGTAATGTTTTCTGAAGTTGACTGGAATGTGTAAGTGTGTAGTATACACTGTCCTTAACGCACGTATAAAAGGCCTCTACAATCCTTTAAGTTTACTAGTGTCTATATTAGATCGTATTTTCCTTACAAAGTTTGGTATACAAGTATGTTTGAAATGTAGATCTTTTAAAATTGTACTGCCTTTAAGTCATCGGTAATATTTTTTTCAAGATGTCTGTAATGTGCAGGTGTGTAGTGTACACAATCCCTAACTCACATACAAAAAGCCTTTACAATCCTATAAGTTTACTAAGGTCTACATTCTATCGTATTATTCTGACAAAGGTTTGAAAACACGTATATTTAAAACGGAGATATTTAGAGATTGTACTGCACTTAAGTCATAGTTAAAATCTTTTGAAGATGACTTAATGTGTTAGTGTCTAGTGCACACTGTGCTTAACGCACATACAAAAAGCCTTTACAATCCTTTCAGTTTACTAGTGTCTACGTTCAATCGTATCTTCCTTACAAAGGTTGTAAAACAAGTATATTTTAAATATAGATGTTTCAAGATTGTACAGTGTTTCAGTCATAGTTAATGTTTTCAGAAGATGACTGGAATGTGTTTTTGTGTAGTTTACACTGTCATTAACGCACATACAAAAAGCCTTTACAATCCTCTAATGTTTACTAGTGTGTACATTCGATCGTATCTTTCTTGCAAAGGTTGGAAAACACGTATATTTTGAAACGTACATATTAAGAGATTGTACTGCATTTAAGTCATAGTTAAAATCTTTTGAAGATGACTGAAATGTGTGAGTGTGTAGTGTACACAGTCCTTAACGCACATACAAAAAAGCCTTTACTATCCTTTACGTTTACTAGTGTCTACATTCAATCGTATCTTACTTACAAAGGTTGGAAAACAAGTATATTTAAATTGTACATGTTTTAAGATTGTACTGCCTTTAAGTCATAGTTGATATTTTTTAAAGACGACTGAAATGTGTTAGTGTGTAGTGTACACTGTCTGTAACTCACATACAAAAAGCCTTTACAATCCTTTTTGTTTACTATTGTCTACATTCAATCGTATCTTCCTTACAAAGGTTGTAAAACAAGTATATTTTAAACATAACATATATTTTAAGATTGTGCAGCATTTAAGTCATAGTTAAAGTTTCCTGAAGATGACTGAAATGTGTAAGTGTGTAGTTTACTCTGTCCTTAACGCACATACCAAAAGCCTTTACAATCCTTTAAGTGTACAAGTGTCTACATTCGACTGTATCGTCCTTACAAAGGTTAGAAAACAAATATATATTTAAAACGTTGATATTTCAAGATTGTAGTGCATTCAAGTCATAGTTAAAACCTTTTGAAGCTGACTGGAATGTGTGAGTGTTTAGTGTAAACTGTCCTGAACTCACATATTCAAAGCCTTTACAATACTTTAAGTTTACTAAGGTCTACATTCGATCGTATCTTTCTTACAAAGGTTGGAAAACACGTATATTTGAAATGTAGATGTTTCAATACTGTACCGATTTTAAGTCATAGTTAATATCTTTTGAAGATGACTGGAATGGGAAGGTGTGTAGTGTACTTTATCCGTAACCCACATACAAAAAGCTTTTACAATCCTTTAAGTTCAATAGTGTCTACATTCAATCTAGTATTCTTTACAAATGTTGCAAAACAAGTATATTTAAAAAATGTAGATGTTTCAAGATTATACTGACTTTAAGTCATAGCTAATTTCTTTTGTAAATGACTGGAATGTGCAGGTGTGTAGTGTACAATGTCCCTAACTCACATACAATAAGCCTTTATATTCCTTTAAGTTTACTAGTGTGTACATTCGATCGTATATGCCTAACAAAGGGTGGAAAACAAGATTATTTAAATATAGATGTTTCAAGATTGTACTAAATTTAAGTCTTAGATAAAACGATTTGAAGATGACTGGAATGTGCAGGTGTGTAGTGTACATTGTCCTTAACTCACATACAAAAAACTTTTACAATCTTTTAAGTTTACTAGTGTCTACATTCGATCGTATCTTCGTTACAAAGGTTTCAAAACAAGTACATTTAAAATAAAGATGTTTCAAGATTGTACAGCATTTAAGTCATAGTTAATGTTTCCTGAAGCTGACTGGAATGTGTAAGTGTGTAGGTTACACTATCCTTAACGCACATACAAAAAGCCTTTACAATCCGTTAATGTTTATTAGTGTCTACATTCGATCGTATCTTCCTTACAAAGGTTTGAAAACAAGTTTATTTAAAATGTAGATGTTTCAAGATTGTACTGCAATTAAACCATAGTTAATGTTTCTTGAAGATGACTGTAATGTGTATGTGTGTAGTGTAGACTGTTCTAAACTTACATACAAAAAGCCTTAACATTCGTTTAAATGTACAAATATCTACATTCGACTGTATCTTCCTTGCAAAGGTTGCAAAACAAGTGTATTTAAAATATAGATGTTTTAAGATTGTACAGCATTTAAGTCATAGTTCATATCTTCTGAAGATGACTGGAATGTGCAGGTGTGTAATGTAAACAATCCTTAACTCGTATACAAAAAACCTTTACAATCCTTTACGGTTACTATTGTCTACAATCGATCGTATCTTCCTCACAAAGGTTAAAAAACAAGTATAAAAGAAATGTAAATATTTCAAGAACGTACTGCATTAAAGTTATAGTTAAAATTTTTTTAAGATGACTGGAATGTGCTGCTGTGTAGTTAACATTGTCCTTAACTCACATACAAAAAATTTTTTTACAATCCTTTAAGTGTACTACTGTCTACATTCGATCGTATCTTTGTTACGAATGTTTCAAAACAAGTATTATTTTAAATATAGATGTTTCAAGATTGTACAGCATTTAAGTCATATTTAATGTTTTCTAAAGATTACTGGAATGTTTTAAGTGAGTTGTTTACCCAGTCCTTAACGCACATACAAAAACCCTGTACAATCCTTTAATGTTTACTAAGGTCTACATTCGATCTTATCGTTCTTACAAAGGTTGGAAGACACGTATAATATTTGAAATGTAGATATTTCAATATTGTACTGCATTTAAGTCATAGTTAATATTTTTTTTAAGGTGAATGGAATGCGCAGGTGTGTAGTGTACATTATCCCTAACCCACATACGAAAAACTTTTACAATCCTTTAAGTTTACTAGTGTCTACATTCAATCGCGTACTCTTTACAAAGGTTGCAAAACAAATGTATTTGAAATATAGATGTTTCAAGATTGTACAGCAATTAATTCATAGTTACTGTTTCCTGAAAGTGTTTGGAATGTGTAAGTGTAAAGTGTAAACTGTCCTTAACGCACATACAAAAGCCTTTACAATCCTTTAAGTTTACTAGTGACTACATTCAGTCGTATCTTACTTACAAAGGCTGGAAAACAAGTATATTTAAATTGTACATGTTTTAAGATTGTGCTGCCTTTAAGTCAATGTTAATATCTTTTGAAGATGACTGGAATGTGTAATTGTGTAGTGTATATTTTCTTTAACTCACATACAAAAAGCCTTTACAATCCTTTAAGTGTACTAGTATATACATTTACTATTATCTTCGTTAGAAAGGTTAAAATAAAGCATATTTCAAATGGAGATGTTTTAAGATTGTACTGTATTTAACTCATAGTTAATATCTTATAAAGATGACTGCAATGTGCAGGTTTGTAGTATACACTGTCCTTAACTCACATATAAAAAGACTTTACTATTCTTTAAGTTTACTAGTGTCAACATTCGATCGTATCTTCCTTACAAATGTTGGAAAACAAGTATATTTGAAATATAGATGTTTCAAGATTGTACTGCATTTAAGTCATAGTTAATTTTTTCTGAAGATGACTGGAATGTGTAAGAGTGTAGTGTAGACTGGTCTAAACTTACATACGAAAAGCCTTAACAATCGTTTAAGTGAACAGATGTCTACATTCGACTGTATCTTTCTAGCAAAGGTTGCAAAACAAGTGTATTTGAAATATAGATGTTTTAAAATTGTACTGCATTTAAATCATAGGTAATATTTTTTGAACATGACTGGAATGTGTAAGTGTATAGTTTACACTGTTACACAATTCCTAACTCGCATACAAAAAACCTTTACAATCCTTTAAGTTTACTAGTGTCTTCATTCGATCGTATCTTTGTTACAAAGGTTGCAAAACAAGTATATTTGAAATATAGGTGTTTCAAGATTGTACAGCATTTAAGTCATAGTTAATGTTTCCTGAAGATGACTGGAATGTGTAAGTGTGTAATTTACACTGTCCTTAACGCACATACAAAAAGCCTTTACAACCGTTTAAGTGTACAAGTGTCTACATTCGACCTTACAAAGGTTGGAAAACAAATATATTTGAAACGTAGATATTTCAAGATTGTACTGCATTGAAGTCATAGTTAAAATCTTTTGAAGATGACTGGAATTTATAAATGTTTAGTGTAAACTGTCCTTAACTCACATACAAAAAGACTTTACAATCCTTTAAGTTTATTTGTGTCTACATTAGATCGTATCTTCCTTAAAAAGGTTGGTAAACAAGTATATTTGAAATGTTGATGTTTCGAGATAATACTGCCTTTAAATCATAGTTCTTTTTTTTTTAAAGATGACTGGAATGTAAAGGTGTGTAGTGTACACTATCTCTAACTCACATACAAAAAGTCTTTCAAATCCTTTAAGTTTACTAGTGCCTACATAAGAAAACAAGTATATATGAAAAGTAGATATTTCAAGATTATTCTGCAATTAGGTCATAGTTAATGTTTCCTGAAGATGACTGGAATTTGTAAGTGTGTAGTTTACACTTCTCTAAATTTACACAAAAAAAATCTTTATAATTCTTTAAGTGTACAAGTGTCTACATTCGACTGTATCTTCCTTACAAAGGTTGAAAAACAAGTATATTTGAAGTGTAGATGTTTCAAGATTGTACAGCATTTAAGTCATAGTTAATGTTTCCTGAAGATGACTGGAATGTGTAAGTGTGTAGTTTACATTGTCCTTAACGCACATACAAAAAGCCTTTACAACCGTTTAAGTGTACAAGTGTTTACATTCGACTGTATCTTTCTTACAAAGGTTGGGAAACAAATATATTTGAAACGTAGATATTTCAAGATTGTACTATATTTAAGTCATAGTTAAAATCTTTTGAAGATGACTGGAATGTGGAAGTGTAAACTGTTCTTAACTCACATACAAAAAGACTTTACAATACTTTAAGTTTACTAGTGTCTACATTAGATCGTATATTCCTTACAAAGGTTGGTAAACAAGTATATTTGAAATGTTGATGTTTCGAGATTGTACTGCCTTTAAGTCATAGTCAATATCTTATAAAGATGACTGGTTTGTGAAGGTGTGTAGTGTACACAATCCCTAACTCACATACAAAAAGCCTTTACAATCCTTTAGGTTTACTAGTGTCTACCTTTAATCGTATCTTATTTAGAATGGTTGGAAAACAAATATATTTGAAATTTAGATAAATCAAAATTGTTCTGCATTTAAATCATAGCTAATGTTTCCTGAAGATGAATGGAATGTGTAAGTGTGTAGTGTACACTGTTCTAAACTTACATAGAAAAAGTCTTTACAATGTGTACAAGTATCTACATGCCACTGTATCTTCCTTACAAAGGTTGGAAAACAAGTATATTTGAAATATAGAATTTTCAACATTGTACTGCATTTAATCATAGTTAAAATCTTTCGAAGATGACTGGAATGTGTAAGTGTGTCGTATACACTGTCTTTAACGCAAAAACAAAAAGCCTTTACAATCCCTTAAGTTCAATAATGTCTACATTCGATCGTATCTTTCTTACAAAGGTTATAAAACAAGTATATTTGAAGTGTAGATGTTTCAAAATTGTACTTCATTTAAGTCATAGTTAATGATTTTTGAAGATAACTGGAATGTGTTACTGTGTAGTGTACAATTTCCTTAACACACATACAAAAAGCCTGAACAATCCTTTAAGTTTACTAGAGTCTACATTTAATTGTATCTTCCTTACAAAGGTTAGAAAAAAAGTGTACTTGAAATTTAGATAAATTAAGAATGTACTTCATTTGAGTCAAAGTTAATGTTTCCTGAAGATGACTGGAATGTGTAAGTGTGTATTTTACACCTTCCTGAACACACATACAACAAGCCTGAACAATCCTTTAAGTTTACAAGGTTCTACATTCCATCGTATCTTCCTTACAAAGGTTGGAAAACAAGTATATTTGGAATGTGTAATTGTTCAGTATACACTGACCTAAATGCACATCCAAAAATCCTTTACAATCCTTTAAGTTTACTAGTGTCTTAATTCAATGGTATCTTCCTTACAAAGTTTGGAAAAGAAGTATATTTTGAATGTAGATAATTCAAGATTGTACTGCCTTTAAGTCATAATTAATATCTTTTGACTATGACTGGAATGTGAAGGTGTGTAGTGTACACTATCCCAAACTTACACACAAAAAGCCTTTACAATCCTTTAAGTTTACTAGTGTCTACATTTGATCGTATCCTCTTTACAAAGGTTGGGAAACAAGTATATTTGAAATTTTGATAATTCAAGATAGTACTGCCTTTTAATCATAGGTTTTTTTTTTTAAAGATGACTCGAAAGTGAAGGTGTGTAGTGTACACTATCTCTAACTCACATACAAAAAGTCTTTAAAATCCTTTAAGTTTACTAGTGGCTACATTCGATCGTATCTTTCTTACAAAGGTTTGAAAACGAGTATATTTGAAATATAGATTTTTCAAGATTGTACTGCATTAAATCATAGTTTAAATCTTTCGAAAGTGACTGGAATGTGTAAGTGTGTCGTGTACACTGTTCGTAACGCACATACAAAAAGCCTTTACAATCCCTTAAGTTCAATAATGTCTACATTCGATCGTATCTTTAATACAAAGGTTAGAAAATAAGTATATTTGAAGTGTAGATATTTTAAGATTGTACTTCATTTAAATCATAGTTTATGATTCCTGAAGATAACTGGAATGTGTTAGTTTTTAGTGTACAATGTCCTTAACACACATACAAAAAGCCTTTACAATCATTTAAATTTACTAGTGTCTACATTTGATCCTATCTACCTTACAAAGTTTGGAAAACAGGTATATTTAAAAATTGTACATGTATCAAGATTGTACTGCATTTAAGTCATAGTTAATGTTTCCTGAAGATGACTTTAATGTTTAAGTGTGTAGTGTACACTGTCCTTTACGCACATGCAAAAAGCCTTTACAATCCTTTAATCTTTTTTAGTGTCTACATTCGATCGTATCTTCGTTACAAAGGTTGCAAAAATAATATATTTAAAATATAGTTGTTTCAAGAATGTAATGCATATAAGTAATAGTTAATGTTTCTGAAGATGTCTGGAATGTGTAAAAGTGTAGTGTATAGTCTCCTTAACGCACATACAAAAAACCTTTACAATCCTTTATATTTACTAGTGTCTACATTCGATCGTATCTTCCTTACAAAGTTTGGAAAACAAGTATATTTGAAATGTAGATAATTCTAGATTGTACTGCCTTTAAATCATAGTTAAAATCATTGAAAATGACTAGTGAAGGTGTGTAGTGTACCCAATTCCTAATTTACATACAAAAAGTCTTTACAATCCTTTAAGTTTACTAGTCTACATTCGATCCTATTTACCTTACAAAGGTTGGAAAACAAGCATATTTGAAAAGTTGTTGTTTCAAGATTGTACTGCATTTAAGTCATAGTTAATGTTTCCTGAAGATGACTTGAATGTGTAAGTGTGTAGTGTACAGTGTTCTTAACTTACTTACAAAAAAGTCTTTACAACCATTTAAGTGTACAAGTGTCTACATTCGACTGTATCTTCCTTACGAAGGTTGGACAACAAGTATATTTGAAATATAGATAATTTAAGATTGTACTGCATTTAATCATAGTTAAAATCTTTTGAAGATGATTGGAATGTGTAAGTGTGTAGTGTACACTGTCCTTAACGCACATACAAAAAGCCTTTACAATCCTTTAAATTTACTAGTGTCTACATTATTTCGTGTCTTTTTTACAAAGGTTGGAAAACAAGTATATTTAAAAATGTAGATGTTTCAAGATTATACTGACTCTAAGTCATAATTAATTTTTTTAAGAGATGACTGGAATGTGCAGGTGTTTAGTGTACACTATCCCTAACTTACATAGAAAAAGTCTTTACAATCCTTTAAGTTTACTTGTGTCTACATTCTATCCTGTCTACCTTACAAAGGTTGGAAAACAGGTATATTTGAAAATTGTACATGTTTCAAGATTGTACTGCATTTAAGTCATAGTTAATGTTTCCTGAAGATGACTTTAATGTGTAAGTGTGTAGTGTACACTCTCCTCAACGCATATACAAAAAGCCTTTACAATCCTTTAAGTTTACTAGTGTCTACATTCGATCGTATCTTCCTTACAAAGGTTGGTAAACAAGTATATTTGAAATATAGATAATTCAAGATTGTATTGCATTTAATCATAGTTAAAAACTTTTGAAGATGACTGGAAAGTGTAAGTGTGTAGTGTACACTGTCCTTAACTTACATACAAAAAGCCTTTACAATTCTTTAAGTTTACTAGTGTCTACATTCGATCGCATCTTCGTTGTAAAGGTAGCAAAACAAGAATATTTAAAATGTAGATGTTTCAAGATATTTCTACATTTAAGCCATAGTTAAAATCTTTTGAAGATGATTGGAATGTATAAGAGTGTAGGGTACACTGTCCTTCACCTACACAAACTCCTTTTTTATTCTTTAAGTTTTAAGTCTACATTATTTAGTGTATTCTTTACAAAGTTTGGAAAACAAGTATAATTAAAAATGTAGATGTTTTAAGATTGTACTGACTCTAAGTCATAGTTAATTTCTTTTAAAGATGACTGGAATGTCTAGGTGTGTAGAGTACACTATCCCTAACTCACGTACAAAAAGTCTTTACAATCTTTTAAGTTTACTAGTGTCTACATAAGGTCTTATCTTCCTTACAAAGGTTGGAAAACAAGTATATATAAGAAGTAGATGTTTGAAGATTGTACTGCAATTAAGTCATAGTTAATGTTTCCTGAAGATGACTGGAATTTGTAAGTGTGTAGTTTACACTTCTCAAAATTTACATAGAAAAAGTCTTTACAATCCTTTAAGAGTACAAGTATCTACATTCGACTGTATCTTCCTTACAAAAGTTGGAAAACAAGTATATTTGAAGTGTAGATGTTTTAAGATTGTACTGCATTTAAGCCATAGTTAATGTTTCCTGAAGATGACTGGAATGTGTAAGTGTGTAGTGTACAATGTCCTTAAAGCACATACAAAAAGCTTCTCCAATCCTGAAGTTTACTAGTGTCTACACGCGGCCGTTTTTGCTCTATTTGAAGAAGGATATTTAGTTTGGGTGTTCAGGCACAGTTAGCTGTCTCATATATCAACTGATAAAATCTGATACCCCCTGCCAGACAAAGGAGTTCACGCTGCAGGCTAGCAGGCCTGTACATACCTGTGTTCACCAACCGTGACGATCAGTAAGCTGGCTTAAGAGCTTAAATTTTAATCCAAACGTTTTGTCTATCAAGACAGCAGCTGGTTGTTTGTTCATTTGTGGCAAAGTTTTTGTTTATAATCCACAAGAGCAAGCTTGCATCCTTTAGTTGGTTGATTTTCAAAACAATTGTCCCAAGGTAAGACTTTTTATTACTAATTTTAACTACTCACTCCTAATCTTTGTGGTCAGAGTGATAGGAAACTTTTAAAAAGCCATATAAAATCCGCCAATGCATACAAAGCAATTTTAAATATATTTTCGTGTTATCAAAGTCTTAAGTAAGCACCTGTAAAAGTTTCAATAAGAATTAACCAAATCGTTTTTTTAAATGAATTTTTTAAAATGTTGCTAAATTGTTTCGACTTAATGGCAGAGCGCGTCTGAAATAGAGTTTTTTTAAAAATTCACATAAAATCTTCTAATGCTTACAGAGCATTTCCAAATATATGTTCATGTTTATCAAAAGCAGAAGTAAGCATCTGTAAAGGTTTCATGGAGAATTAAGCAAAATGTTTTTTTTTAATGATTTTTTAAATTGTTTCGACTTAATGGCAGAGCGCGTCTGAAATAGAGTTTTTTAAAAAATCACATAAAATCTTCTAATGCTTACAGAGCATTTCAAAATATATGTTCATGTTTATCAAAAGCAGAAGTAAGCATCTGTAAAGGTTTCATGGAGAATTAAGTAAACCTTTTTGTTTTTAATGATTTTTTTAAATGTTGCTAAATTGTTTCGACTTAATGGCAGAGCGCATCTGAAATAGAGTTTTTTTGAAAAATCACATAAAATCTTCTAATGCTTACAGAGCATTTTAAAATATATGTTCATGTTTATCAAAAG
>BMAT01001556.1:71515-83588 GCA_019649035.1 Elysia marginata | reverse complement strand
GAGGGGGGTAACACAGAACAAGTTGAATTATTAAATTTTAAGGGTACTTTAGGGAAATTAGCTAAGATTCTGACAAATTTTTTTTTTCTATCTCATTTCAATTTGTCTTGAAGTTGCTCTGTAATTCAGTTCAACGTGAATTTTAAGGCTATATAATTATGTAACTGTTTGTACTAACCTTCTAAAAACATCAATCATAATTTAGTTGTGCACACTGCGCATTAGTTTGATAAAGAAGTGGGTGAACTTGTATATTTTTGGACTATAATTGGTGATTATTACAACGAAAGATTCTATGTTTAACAATTTTGAAAATCTCTATATATATCTTAAATGATAAGTTAGTTAGACTCAATCACAATGGCAATAATAAAAAAGACTTGAATTTTTTTCTTTTTTTTTTTGGTTGGCATTTGATTGTTGCTTTTGGGCTTATACTACAATGTATTAGCTTTTAACGGCACTTAAGATCGCGGGCGATATTCTATTTCTAGATCTATACTTCCAGGTGGAGAACGAAAGGAGAACGAGGAGAATGGAGAGGAGGAGGAGGAGGAGGAAGAAGAAGAAGAAGAACTCGTCATTATGACATTATGACAACTATTATTGTAACGTCTAACTCTAAGGGTTTACTGCTGTACTTCTGAAGATTTTTCTTTAATAAATTATAAATTGACCAGGGAAGGGGCGGGGGAATAGCCTTAGGAGTAGGAAGAGAGACAGCATAGAAAGAAAGTTCAGTTTAAAAGTTCTCAAGATAGCAGTCAGATGCCGCAATGCGTATCAAAATTGTGCAAATATGCAATGTGAAACATCAGTTGTTTCAACTGGTGCCCTCGAACTTTGGAACTTAGGAGAGGCAATCAGGCATAATTATTGTTACCTGGTCCCGGTGGCAGGATTTGCACACTAGGGTGCTAATCACTGCTTCTACTCATTTTACTAATCAAATATTAGGGTCTTTATTACCGGATTGCACCCTTTATTTCGTCAGTGATGTTTTTCAAAATTAAAAACAATGCATCTCGCGCATCTCATTGCTCAGGACGGACCCTTTATGTTCAAGAAATCAGATAAAGTTTGTTACTGTGAAATTTGTGTTAATAATATAGCTGAGAGGCACCCCTGTGTGGAACTGGAAACCCTTCTGTATCTAACATCTCGGTGAAAGCTAATATTGTGTAATAAAGAATATAAGACTTTTAAGAGTGGGCCATTTACCTTATGTTGTTGGAGTTGTCAAAACCTTACATATCGGGCATAATCATGACATTGGCTCGCGATTCACACCATACAGAGAGAAGGCCACCAAGACCTATAAAATGCTTTATGGTTTAAAAAAAAACAACAGAGAAATAGGCCTATAGATAAAATCTTGGTTTATAATGCACAATAATAATGATAAGAAAACTGTTTGATGCGATCTTGCAATGTCTTTCTTACTTCAAAGCCAACGAACAGGAAATATTTAATTCCCAGTGTAGGCTTACTGACTAAATGCCTAGATCTAGATCTTAATTCTTGATAAGATTATAGATCTAGATTTAAACCTAGAGTACATATTGGCCTAGATCTAGTACAATTATTGAATTACGATTCAAATTAAATTCAAAAACTTACTGGCATCCTCACTGACCACCGTCCTCGCTATCAAATTCGAAATCTACAATCTAGTATCCAACAGCTCTTTTTAGTGTCACAGATCTAATAATTTATAGTCAATAGAAATGGAGAGTAGAGACACGCCGGCTCCTTGCGAAGCAAATTTAGGTCGAGCGCCTAGTGTCTGTGTATCAAATGCGAAGCACAGACAGAAGACAGTGAACTACAAAAGTTAGCTAGCCTACACATTGGAATGTTGGTAACCAAGTCGAACACATTCGAGGCGAAACTGACAGGGTGGTGGCAGGCCTTGCATACAGTAGGTAGCACATGGCCTAGGTACTGGTACACACCTCTTTGTTTGGGTCGAGGACGAGGGTTCGGCAAGTAGGCCTAGGCCTTGGCCTACACCATTCCCTTCTTCTTTTTTTTTGTCTAGGCCCTATCAATGGACTTGGTTGAATCACATGCCCCTAAGAACACCATCTGGGCATCAATAGAGATCATCTCGATTTTCGACTTTCGCTAAATGTTCGCATAAAAATTTGTAACAAACTTTTCATAGTAGTAGCAAAGAGGTTGGAGAGCTATTCAGTTCTCTTTGGTAGTGGTACATTTTCTCAATCCCATCATGTTGTAGTAACGGAAGTGGAGTGAAACAAAGAATAACACTAAATTCATACTTATGCTCACTGTACTCTCTCTATATCTATCTCTCCCTCTCTCTCTCTCAATCTCTCTTTTTCTTGCTCTCTTTCTCTCTGCCTTAGTAGTAGTAAAAAAAGACGATCACAAACAAAAACAGCTCTCTCTCTCTCTCTCTCTCTCTCTCTCTCTCTCTCTCTCTCTCTCTCATAGCGTAGATTGAAAGAGGCCTGCACATTTTGTTTCCATGGTTGCGTCGTGTGAATTTAAAAGTTTATTTTTCAAAATTTGTTTCTCGCTTTCTTTTTCTCCCATATCTTTGAAAAAAAAGTTTCCATCTAATCTAGATCTTGTAAGTCGGGTTTTTCTTCTCTATCAGGAGCCAACACTCCTTCCGCTTTCAATAAATCTTTGTACATTAAACAATATCAGCAGTTTTGTGTTTATGTCACTGACAAATACTTGATTGTGAAGCGGTCCAATTCATTTCAATAGTTTGTACTAGGCCAGAGGCCAGTTCATCAATATTTACAACATTCAATCACCAAGTACGATAATCAAGTTCCCCCACCAATAAGATATATATATATACAAAAGAAGATGTTGGAGTCCACCACCGCCGAAGGTACATATTTACCCCAGCAGCCCTATACACACCAGAGCAGATTCAACTCATATTTCAGAGCATTACATTACGACAGCCCTGTTAGGCGCTCAAATACTAACATTCTACAAATTTTAAGCACTGCCTTTAGCCAGGCACCCATTTTACAGGTGGGTAGACTGGGGACATTTAGGGTAAATTGCTTTCCCAAGGCAATTGCAATATGGTATGGTCGGGAATCGCTAACATTATACAAGGCATGAGACTAACGCACAAAATGTCCCCCTTTCTCCCCCATACACGCTCTAAGATAGTTCTCCATACCCTGTCTTCCAAAAACAACCTGCATCCATCCACTTTTCTTAGCATGCTTAGCATGTTGCCAGTACGAATATCGCAAAAATCTCACGAGATTCATTAACAACGCTTGCCCTTTAAACCCCCCCCCCCCTCCCCCGAGCTTAAAGGCCGAGCTCATAATTTTTTTCCCCTACAAAACATGATATCCAAAAATAAAATAATCCACAGATTTTTTGCCCGTCAGAACTGATTTTAATCCTTCGAAAAAAGGGATAAAAATTTCCTATAAATGTAGAGCTCTAAAAATAGAACTTCATGGTATAAAAAACTATTAAATTTCACATTGTGTTCTTACAAACCCCAGACTATCACTATGTAACATTTCTAAACATTCTAAAGGTTCTAGGAGAAAAGGGAGAAAAGGCTAAATAACGAGATAAATGTACGAACGAAAGTTTACTGGATTAGATACTTCTTTTTCAAAAACATTCACAAGGTCGCTAGATTTGAATAAAATCACTCAATCTGGTGAGAAAGCACAAGCGCTGGGTAACCTTGAGAGCAGACACACGGGCAAGGCAACACAAGTAAAGAAATACACGAATACACGCACACTGTTAGTACTAGCAGTAGCAGTATCACACAATGGGTCGAGTTGGGCTGGTGTTTCAAGTGAGAAAATTTGAGAATTTTTATCAAAGGGCCAAATATTTACTACAATATTTCTTGGTATTTATTGAAAGTTTATAATGAATTGCAAATATAAAACCCTTTAAAAGATAGTTGGAAAAGGATATTCAAATTAAGGAATGGTTGGAGCTCTATTTAAATCTTTAGAAATCTCAAAACGCGTTTCTTCTTTATTTTCCTGAAATGGACGCCACTGACTCCCAATTGTCACAACCAAGATATCTACAAAAAATCTCTCCACTGCTAACACGTCACATGGTTTATAAATAATCTCTTCACTACTACTAAAGAGCTTTTAAAAATGCAAAATCATTTTATCAAAACTTTATGATGATGGGGCTAAGGTACCAAACTGTCAGTATCTTCACCTCGGATGCGAGACTACGCAGAACCTAATAAAATTACTTTTTAAAGATATCACCCTGTACAAATGTACATGGGAATATTTTTTAATTCAACTGAGGTCTGGGAGAGCTCCTTTTAGATACACACTTAAAATCTGATTCGGCTAGACCGAGATTCCAATACACTGTACTAGTGTAAAAGCTAGATGGTATGCCAAACAAAGCAAGTTGTTTGTTGGTTGTTTTTTTTTTCTTTTTTTGCGCTGTGTATTCTAGAAGGGGTGCGCTGGCAAAACAATAAAATTTAATATTTTTTGCAGCAACTTTTCCTTGCATTTCACGTTCTACGGCATCAAAGTGAGCCTCTGTTCACCAAAGTTTTTTTTGTTTAAACTTTGACACAATGGAACGTAAAAGCTTACGCTTTAATATGTAGACTAGAATTTTGAAAACAAAAAAAAAAACCAAGGTGAAGCGAACTTTTTCATATAAATGAAAATGAAGCTAGACCTAAATCTTATTTCCATCTAATCTTCGAAGGTGTCTAAAATTAAAACTATATGTATGTGCACCTCGGTACAGGCAGGTCTAAGCTGTTAATATTTTGACAGGGTTTGTAAGGTTTTTTTTTCAATCTTTTTGATTTCTAAGCATGAATTTTTAGTATAGTCATGGTTATCTGTTAGTCTCATCACAGATTATTCTCACCGCTCGTAGAAGTTGGCTTGTATTTCTAAATACCGAAGTTCCGCAACTAGACTGATTGCGTGGTGAGGTATGATACTGCTACATGTATCATTTAAGGAGCGTAGTGGCGACATGGTTTAAGCTATGTTTCCCTAAGTGGCAAGGCGGTGGGTGCCGAAGCATCTATAAGTCGAAGGTTCGAATCATACTAAAGGCGAACATTTCGGGCATTTCCACTAAAAAGCCTACTTCTCTCCACTGCTAATTTCATACCTTTACAACATTTCTATTACATGTATCATTGCATAGCGTTACTAGCGCAATTTGTTTTTCCCCGACAAAGTACTGCGGTTTCCCAAATCGTTTTACGTGCCGTATGTTTTAACGTAGCAGCGGCACGGGTATGTCAGACCTCAGAACGTAGCAGCGGCACGGGGATTGAGAAGAAAAAAACACCTCGCCGTAAACCCCTTTAGCAATACATGTACAATGTACTAATAATTATACTAGCCTACTAGTAACTGTCTGGAGTAGCAAACGTCTTGAAGGAGACACCTCCGCAAGTTCCAGAACAAAGATACGTGTGAATTAGACCAAGACAGTGTTGATTCGCGATTTAAACTTCTCGTGTATATTCACGAAGGTATCAACGGCCAATGCTGTAGTGTAACATCGAGATGCTAATAAATAGGCTCAATGTATAATTTACCACTAGACTCTAGGTGTTAATTGTAACTCCCTGGTTCAGTCAGTAGCCTACTCTTGCGTTAGCACCGAGATGATCTAGATCTAGTCGCTGATCGAAAAAGAAAAATATTATTAACAAGGTAGATAACTCTAAAGGTCATTTCAAAGATGAGTTTTCGGTTAGGAAAGACGCCGGGCCCTCTCTGGGCCGGAGACTTAATATTTCTGTGCATTAGGCTGTGACAAAAGGTTGCGATTCTGTTGGTTGTGATGGTGGACAAAGTATTTTAAGGCATAGCAAAGAAAATACGGCTGTCATTTAAAAAAGAAAGCCCTTTCCTTTTATCCCTCTAAAACAACTTCGATAAGTACTGTGGAAATTTTTATCCAAAAACACCTTACGGTTTAACAGAAATGATGAGAAAACATTATTGAAAATATGTCGGTTGTGATGGTATGCATAAATTTTGTTCTGCATCGCAACCGACAGATTTTGAGTATGACCGTTTCTATACATATATATTCCTTCATAAATTCCCTTAAAACTTCTGACAAAGCATTAAGATGCAATTTAAGAAAGTCATAAAATCACACCATTGTAACAGTATTTTTAGTTGTTTTTTTTTTTTGTTTTGTTTTTTTTTTACTGAAAATACTTTGTTCCCCATCACAACTGACAGATGAACGACGTTTTGTCACAATCTTCAGGCACCATGAGAAAGCAACAAAAAAAAATCACAACCGTTTACTTCCCAGGAGCAGAAGCGATACCTAATCTTCCGTACGGGATAGGTGTCAAGTGAAACGACCTTTAAAACATTAAGACTAATAAGAGTGACATGAATGACGTGAGAGACTGAATGAAATTGAGGCTGGGAGGGGGAGAGAAGGTAAGATAGAAGGGAAAAAATTTAAGGAGTGTGACAAACAGTTTGCCAAAATAATTGTCGAGTTTCCGAAATAAAATAATATTGCGAGGTCCTTATAGAAAAAAGTGTGAAGATTTACATAATTCCGAAAAACATTTTGGGGTTTCTTTTGATTGTTGTTGCTTTTCTTTAAATCAGAGACAGTGGTAGTTTGTTATAGCACGTTTATTGTAAAAAAAAATGTGATCGATCGCACCCAATCCAGTGATGCAATTTCATTTCATGCTTAAAAGTCCCACTTTTTTCAGACGTCATAGTGTAATTGTTCACAGCTTTTAATAGAGGTTTTCCTTTTTTTTTTTGTCAAAACGCTCCATCACCTTTCAATATTAGCTCATAATTTTACCTCAATTTACAACAGCGATTTGAATAAGACAATAATCAACAAATATTCTTATTCTTATTTTTATTTTTATTATTATTATTATTATTATCAGAAGAAGAAGAAGAAGATGACGATGATGATGATGACGGTGATGATGATGATGATGATGATGATGATGATGATGATGAGAAAGAAGGACAAAAAAGAAGAAAAAGAGAATGAAGAATGTCAATATTACTACTATCATTATTATTATTATCACATTACTATATTAGCATCCGCAGGAGGAGGAGGAGGAGGAGGTAGCAGCAACAGTAGCAGTAGTAGTAGTAATAGTTGTAGGTCTGAAAATCTCAGACACTCTGGTCTTTTCGAGGCAGTCTGTGCATCATGTCTTTCCTAATGCTGTAATAGTGTAATTGCTGTCTATGAGTATGATCTTTCATTTTTTCTGTGAACTCCGTATGCTACATTTACATAAGCGGTCCATTCAGGGATTTCATGAGACACGAGTGCGTCTTACGCTTAGCCTTGCACTAGGCTGTATTGGTTACTAAAGACAAGTTATAGAATACCAGGGCAATAAGACGTTGATGAGTAGGGTTGAAACGCAAGTAAGAAGGGGTAAAAAATTACTAGTGAAACCCCCCAAAAATTTAACCACAATTTAAAATTATTAGGATCTTCCGAAGATATTACTGGACGGGAACTGTAAGAAACTGTTCCCATTTATACGGGGAAGCTAACATAAATAAAATATCCATTGCCAACTAAAAAGCTTTAAATAAAAGCACGCGAGGTCGAAAAGATAAAGCCATTGTACAGATTTCCATACACAGATTTTACCAAACCTGGCTAATAATTAATAAAGCACCTGCTCGAATAGTGATAATGGAGCCAGCTTGCATTTGAATGAGGTTGTGACAAAAGGTGTTTTTGCGCAAAGGAAAACTTTTGGTTCAGAAATAGGAACATTAACTATTAATTTTCAAAGGTCCAGTTTAATTTTTACATCACTAGGAAAAGGCTACTATTGATGTTAAAACAAAAGTACTATAGGTACTTAACTCTCTAGAATTGCATCATCTTAACAAAGGTACCAGTTTTTTTTAATTCATATCAGAATGACACGTGACATAAAGTGGGACTTTTTCATGTCAGAATCACTCGAAACAACACAATTTGAACCCGAAATGTCTTCTTTTGTAAAAATAAAATTATTTGTGTTTCAAACTGTTGCAGCCAGCCCAGTACATATTTCAAGCAAGATTATATGAGAAAGTTTCGGTTCTGAAATATCATTTTTAGACCCAAAGGCTGACATGACATCACTCCAGTCCCGACACGCCACTTGACCTTTTGTCACAGGCTCATATGCCGGTGAGTACAGAGTTGATCAAGATGAAATTTCAAGAAAATCGTATAATGTTAAGGTCTTCAGGCTGGGACATTACAAGAATGTATACCGGATAGGACTTCAGTACATGCACATAAACAATGCTGCCCGGCCGTGAAAATCGAAGTGTAGTATCTGCAGTATAAACCACATGGGAGATACTGCTCTTTGGTTGTCAAGAGCATAAGTCAAGTGCTCGGCGAGTCAAAGTTCTTGATTCAACATTCGTTAAAAAAAAAGCAGTTTGGATAGGGGCTTGGCCTCTGTGCTTAACTAAGACGAACGGCAAGGGTAATTTACAAAATTGATTTTTATTAGTTTTCGTTTCGCCGTATCTTGAGCCTTTAGAATTTTTTTTTTATAAAATGCATTGGAGTTGAACGTAAAACAATGCTGCTATCTCCCCTGTCCCAAACCTTTGTATTCCCAGTGATGAAAGCAAGGGTTAAACAAGAATGACGAAGCTCCTAACTTATCAACAAAATTAACGTGAAATGTAATCTGGATTTGAACGCGACTTGAACGGCTCATTGCGACATTTTTTTTACTCTAGAAACACGCCCTGAGATCGTTTCGTGCGAGTATCAAGTGAAAAAAATATCGAGCTATCTTCTATCATTTAGATAGTAATCTAAGCCCAGAGAAGTTACGTCCTATATATACTTTTTTCTTAAATCTGTCCCATATTCTAATTTCTTCAAAGCTGAGATATCGTAAGAAGATAAGACAGGCCTAATCGGTCATAATGTTTTTATTACACTGTTAATTTGTTTGATTACACTCACGTCATTAAAATTTTTGCACTTATTGTAAAGTAAAAAACATAAATTATAAAGTTTACATCTTATCTTTAGTACAAGCTTTCTCCTACCTTCACCTGTTAAGCCAGTGACCCTGACCAGGGACTATAAAAAAAAACAGGCCTAGACAAGCCTAGAATATCGTGCCCTGACCCAGGTAACTTACGTAAGCCGGTTTGCTAATTGGGCTTAATTGATGATGAAAGAAATGTAGGATCTGGCTGTGGTAAAATATAAAGCACAACTGAAGATGTTCCTTTTTGCTAAACTTGTGTAGCCCATGCCATGAAGGCTATTAATATATGTGTAGGCCTAATGCATTTTCCCCAAGTCGAAAACCACTGCCATCCAAATACACTTTTATCCATTGTAGATCTAGATTGATTTTTACATAGTCTGAAATATTTATTATCTTGGTCTATCCGGAAATTCACATAGTTCTAGATCTGCACAAAACCCGATACAAAACAGGAAAATAAAAACAAAATAATGCCATTTTAAAATAATTTAGACCGTCTTACCTATCAAGCGGGAACGAGATCAAGGTGGTAGAAACAGTACTATAATATAAAAACTAAGACTTGTAAGAATTAACAATACAAAGGTCACAGGTGATTTGACGAACCTAGATCTAGATCTATAGGCTACTCCTATGGTCAAATTGTTCCAAGTTTGTTTGAAGTCACTCGTTGAGCAATCTTTATGGGTGAGAAGCCCACAAGACAGTAAGCAAAAGAGTTCATAATTATAGAAGACACACAGAGACTGTTTTCTTGTTGTTTTTGTGTTTTTTTTTTTAATAAACAATGGCTCCTAATTCATAAGCTTGTTATTCACACCCTTCGGTTGAAGATCCACCAGTTTACGAGAAAAAAAATAGAAATGAGAATGAGGAAAGCGTAGGATTGGTCAGGTGTAGAACTTGCGCAAAATAGTTATTTACTATTAATAGCGAATATATATCATGTGGAAATCCTTAAAACGCTAAAATCACCGATTTTTATCATGTTTCTCGAAAACAAACAAAACTGTATTTGAATAATACACTCCTTGAAATGACGTATGGCTTAACATAAGAAGAGGTAAACGGTATTACTTTGGTTTCAGAAAACCATATCAAAACAATTAATAACTATAAATAACGAATGCTCTGTTGAAATGCTAAAACCTGCACTCTTTCCTTCTAATCTTTATACGCCGAAGAAAGAACCATTATACACACTTGCAAAAATGACGCACGTTTCAACATGAAAAGTAAACCCGGCCGAAGCAAATTATCCGGTTTTGTATGAATGGAGGCAAAAAAAACAAAAAAACATAAAACACGCTAAGTCATTAGAGTCACTTTGGCGACACTGAAATGGTATGCATGCGTAAATACAAAGCTACATATAACCGCATAATTTCTAACATTACGCAATTTAGGAAACGCGAAAAGGTGGCTACACCCCAAAGAAAAGGTGGGTCTTCTTTCAGACTTCTTTGACACGCGAGAACTTTAACCTACTAAGATAAAACAAAAAAGTATGTCACTGTGTCCTTGACAACGAACTTGATATTAGAGAATTTTTAATTAAGTCTTAAGAGAAGATTCTGATTAAACTTGGAAACAGGACATTGTTTTGTGCCCACGGAACAGTAGTTTTTACTTAGCTTAAATATATATGCCTGGCCGGGCTAAGTAACCTCAAGACTCGATGCAGCAATTCACGTGTTCCAACATCATTAATAAACAATTTGTTGATTTACCTGAACACACACAGTTGAAGTTAATCAAAATTTTTTACTAAAATTATGTATGGAAAAAAAATGAAATAATGCGTGGCTTTCACTAAGTCTAGCACTCGAACGTACTGTCAATGTCATGATCAGGGTTTTAAAAAAAATATTTCGAATTTGATTGAAACTTACAGACAGCACTCATGGCATTGTAAGAGAACACACTGTCATGTACAGCCCAAGCAGCTTGATTTTCATCTGTGAGCGTCTAATTTTACCAAGTTAGAAACATAAGGTGTGAAAACTGAAATCGACCGATGACGTCGAATGTCCTGTTTTCCTGTTTGTTAAATCAAAACAACCGCATGTGTGGGTGCGCTTATTACATTTTATTTCTGTTTATAGAATCTCATCCGTTTTGTGTTGCGAAAGACAAGTTAAAAGACCAAAAAAAAAAAAAAGCGAAAAACATCAATTGAAGAAATTTAGAGTCTTGAGTGGGTTTGGCAAAAAAAAATAATGGCAGTCTTTGGTTGTACTTGTAGTTTCTTTTTTTATTTTTAATTTCCATCAGTGCCGTGTGATATCAAATTCGTAAAGTAAAACACGGATAAGTGGATTCTCGACATGAAACGATATCGTTTCGCATGTTGTCTTCGTCACCTCCCTCTCCCCGTTCCCTTCTCTGTCCGTCTGTCTGTCTCTCTCTCTCTCTCTCTCTCTCTGTCTCTCTCTCTCTTTCTGTCTGTCTGTCTGTCTGTCTGTCTGTCTGTCTGTCTCTCTCTCTCTCTCTCTCTCTCTCTCTCTCTCTCTTTCTTTTTTTCCTCAGAGGTGGGCTATTACATGACGGCTATGCTTTTTTCCTTCTCCCCGCTGACCGGACTACCCAGATATACAGCTACGCAAATCCAACTACTTTTCATTAGCGAATTTGGTTGTTTAGAAAGATTAAATGAATGTCTGTAGTTTTTTTTTGTGAAATGATTATCTTAGCAGGCACGATTTGTCGAAGAACATTAATGATTGAGATTTGTAAGGGCCATTGTGGTCTTATAAGCGTGCACAGCTTATTACCACAAATATTATACGATAGATAGATAGATAGATAGATAGATAGATAGATAGATAGATAGATAGATAGATAGATAGAGAGAGAGAGAGAGAGAGAGAGAGAGAGAGAGGAGCGGATGTGCAACATCACCATGGGGATTAAGGACAAGAAAGAAAGAGATAACAGAGAAAGATAAGAATGGAAATTGCCCTCCCATAGCCTATCACAATGGTTACTGATTAACTGTGCATGATCTAGAGCATCGCTCCTATGTAACTCTCTCTCTCTCTCTCT
>BMAT01001556.1:14246-25483 GCA_019649035.1 Elysia marginata | reverse complement strand
CTCTCTCTCTCTCTCTCTCTCTCTCTCTTTCTCTCACCCCCCCCTACTCTCTCTCTCTTTTTCTCTCTCCCACGTCCACAAAAATACTACTTAGGGAGGGCGACGAGGGTATAGGGTAGGGAACTCGTTCGGCGGTTTGAATTAGATAGACTGATCAATTTCTACCAACAGTGCTGAATGATCTTCTTGCAAGGAAATTGCTAGATCTCGAGCCGGTGCAGGGCGAGACTAACATTAGGTTGCTTCAATAAAAAAGATCATAAATTGGGATATGCCATATGACTGGTACTGGCAACGCACGGCATAGAGCTAGTTTGCCTGTACCCTTACACAGCACAGTGCCGATTTACTAAAAAGAGAGGCGTTACTTTTTTGTAAAAAAAATGACAAAAATTAAGAAAATTGACATTTTTATGAATTAGTCACAAAATTACCAGACGTTAGTGCATGTCCCTGGAAAGGTGAATTATGCTACCTATCAACATAAAATCGGCCTTTTTTTAAAAGCGCTTTCTGATTGTACAGCGTTTTGCAAAAAAAACTATGACGTTTAAAACAAAACAATTATCTCCCACACACGACTAAATTGTGTGTCTACCCGTTGTTCGGTAGCTCGTCTTCAAACGACTACTGTTTATGCTGGCTTTTAACAGGTTACTGTTGTGTAGATATATTGCTTTTTATCTATCTATCTATCTGTCTATCTATCTATCTATCTATCTATCTATCTATCTATCTATCTATCTATCCACCCATCTATCTAAATTAACAATTTAAAAGCTCCTTATACAAGTCGAGCACTGTATTTCATGACAAAAAGAAAACTAGAATCAATCTGTCTATCTATCTATTTATTTATCTATCTATCTATCTATCTATCAATCTATCATCTATCTATATTGGTAATATATGCATTAGTCATCTTCGTTGGTTATCTATCTATCTATCAATCTATCATCTATCTATATTGGTAATTTATGCATTAGTTGTCTTCATTAGTTATCTATCTTTCTATCAATGTAAAAAAATATGAAAGCTTGAAGAAAAAAATATACTCTATTGCCTCAGCGTCGCTTTGTTATGTTTTAGTTATCATAGGACATCAAGTTTTGTATTATTTGTGCTATTTACAAACGAGAACTGTCAATAATGTCTGCAAAAGTACACAGATTAGGGGCAGGTATTCAATTCACTGACTTATGAAACTCCATAAAAGAGAAGGACGCGGGGCTGACCTTTTCAATTCCCTGAATATCAACAAAATGTCTTTGGCCTTTTGAAGAGCTTAAACTAAGGACTTTTAAAAAATTCGCCAAGTAGAAGATCAGACGAGGCTTTAGATGACGGCTCCAACACTCAAATTTCAAAAACTTGTTCGCAATGCAAAATGGAAGCCGATCTGAACAGAAAATTTATCAACAACATCGTAGTTAAAGTAAAAAAGAAGAGATTAAACATTGGTTATAATAATTGATTCCTATTAGAATAAAACTTCCGGACATCAACACACAGGAGGCCATCTTAATAGCGTTATGCAATATTCTACCAAATGTTGTTTTTTATGTATTTGTTTTCTGCAATTTGGTCTGCCTCTTTCTCTGCTATAAGCCTTTTATATTTTTGTCTGTCACTCTCAGTGGCTTTGTGCATCTTTGTCTGTGCCTCTTCATCAGTCCTCTTCTCTCTCTCTGTCTGTCTGTCTCTACCTATCTATATAATTATATGTCTACCCCCCCCTCTCTCTCTCTCTTTCTCTTCTCTATCTCTCTCTCTCCCTCCCTCCACAATTATTTACTTACATTATGACAACAGTAATTTGTGATATAAAACAGAAAATAAGTGGTATATTTTTGGTGCGACGTTTCGGAAATGAGAATAAAAGTTACAAAAAAAAAAAGAAAAAAAAAACCAACTGCATACACCACGACCTGTATACTAAATTAGTTTGTTGAGCAAAACTTCTATCTTAAAAGCCCAACGCTGCTCTTGGTGAAGGCAAAGTGAAACCCGATTTTACAAACCTTGTGTTGTAGAAGTCGTGTCTAGGAAAACAAGAGCTGTTGCTTAGAGAAAGACATTAAGTTAGCTTGCGAGATTATAACTTAATCCCAGACTGGTAATTCAAAGGAAATTTTCAGATAGGTAAAAAAAATTGTCCAAATACAGATTTACCAATGTCACTATAGGTAAAATATCGAAGAGACACCCAGACTTCATATGCTCGTACGTGCTACAATGATGAAGTAAGACTGTTTGAAGCTTAAAGAATTCTTCACATCTTTCATCCACTAAAGAATGATATGAATTAGCAAAACCTAGCTTGTTTTTGGTTAGAGTTTTTAAGCACACCTATCCTTTATTCGAATAGATCAAACAGGTTATGAAAATATTTACACTGTAGTTAGCCACGATCATTAAGTAGGATCTTGGATATCTCTATTGCCTCGTTAAAATAATAGTTCCAATGAGATAAGACATGTGGAATTAAAACTATATAAACATAGCAAATGATGATAAATATAAATATTGACTATTATAAAACAGTCAAAAAAGCGTAAGACTAAGAGTATATATATATATATATATATATATATATTTCACTGCCTATAGTCTGGTACTCTTTTAACGCATGAGTGAGGCGATGGAATGTGTTTAAATAGCCTTCCTCAAGGATTAAAACGTCGATCCGAAAGCCGAGGGTCTACCACTAGACACGACTGTCTGAACATATTGTATGTGTTATTTTACATGTTCAAGTGACAGAGAGAAAAGTTAGCTCACGTTTCAACCCCAGTACGTCCGGGGCTTCTGTGTGACAAGAGCTCTTATAACAGCATCACACAGCATGACAGGCAGTAGATGGGTGATCGAGGCTACCAAACTCAACAGGCCAAGCCACCCAAAAAGATAATCAACCTGCTCCCACACGGGGAACAAAATTATCGTTCTTGTCTGCAAGCAATTGACTTCAAGAGGGAGTTTGCAAAGAGGAACGATAATTTGCGTTCTAATCTCATTCCCAATAGGCTACATGTTTGATTGATTCAACTTACTTGAATGTTCAGAATAGCTTAGACAAAGGAAAACCGACGTGGCGGCGCTTTATCGTTCGATTAGGCTCACCCATTTAAAAAAAGCCGGTGTCACACATACTGTCTCCAAATGTAGCAGTAATGCGGCTCTTTTTTACGAGGTTTTTAATCTGACTTTTTATTACCGTGAGTACCGTAAAGATATTCATTTGGCTCCTAAACAACAAGGAAAAGGTGGATTAAAAAAAAAATCTAAGCTTAGGCATTCGAGCATTGTGATGTGCCTCTATCGGTCGAACTATTGAGTAGATTAGACTTGAGTCTAGATTTTCATTGCGCCAGATTTTACTACAATTATAACTAATTTTTCATATCAGATTTTGGGGTTCAGTAAATCTAGGTATCGGTAGTTCTCTAAATCTACATTAAAATACTAATTATTCACTAAACAACTCTCTTCAGTGCCGATATCAGCCGGGTCTGTGTCTCACATTAGAGTATGTTGTGGAAAGTACCCGTATCCGGTGACTGGCCCTGTATTTCGTGAGATCTCGGGCGTGACAGATGGAGGCAGGGCTGCAGGAACGAACACACACCATCCCAGAGACAACGGCCAGAAACAGAGAAAGACATCGGCTCACCCAGCATGCAAAGCGAAGGAAACACTGACGTTTTAAAGGGCTTTGTGAGCGGAAGAGGAGAGTGGACAAGGGAAACACAAGACAGTGGCGCGCCTGACACTGACATCAGGACATACTAGGGACACACGCACGGCTGCAGCAGCCAGAGAAGGAAAAATGGACGGAAGAAATTTGTATGGATTTTCTTGCTTGAAAGCATTATAAAGAAAAGAAAGAAAAAAGGGGGGTGGAGATGGGAGGTTGGGCTTGGAGACACTGTGATCGAGGCTGTTGAGAGTTGGAGCCGGTGTTTGTGTTTCAGAATGACAATACAATGGGAGACACATAGATGAGCCCGCAACGAAAAAAAAAACCGAGGAAGGATAATTGCTATAAAAGATTATGGGATTCAGTTCTTGCACGCGTGTGTAATTGGAAACGTGGTGGTGTTGGGTTGAGGGGGGTGGGGGGATGACAAAGAAAATAAATACGGAGCTAGGAGGGATTCGAAATATAACACCGAATCACGTGACCATCCCGTTCACATCCCGTAAAATTCTTCCCCTTAGTTTTTCTGTCATTCATGTCGAGTTGCTCTTCGCATCGCCTCTTATTAATTGCAAATTTTGACCAGGGGTTTGGTTCTTGGATGGAAGAAAATAATGAGACCTCTAGCATTACGATAGAACTAGAGACATTTTTGGACAGGATTAATTTCTTTCAGGAACTTTTTACGCTATATGTGTAAGTGCGTAATTAAAAATAGAGGGCGGAGGGCAAAGAGAGATGTCATTGTGAGGGGATTCAACTAAGAGAAAGAGAAGTATAATGTAAAATCGAAAAGAAAAAGAAGATGACCCCGACGATAACGAAGCCTTTAGGGGTAGTCGTGAAGATAATGATGAGAATGTGAAGAGAGTACAGGGAAGTAGAATAGGTAGAAATAGATGAATAATCGAAAAAATAGAGAAAAAGGAAAAGAAGAGCCTGGGGAGGAGGAAAAGAAAAGACGAAATACACGGTGAAAGTTGTTTTAGGTGAAGCAGAAAAGAAAAAAAGGAAGGAAATTGAAGATCCCAGAAAATTAAAGAACAGGCAATTAAGACACGGCTATTTAGAGAGCCTAGGGGTTTCTCTCACTACAGTATAATCGGTTTTCTATTTCATACATTTTGATGTTAAAAGAGATAAAGACAAAAAAAAAACCACTTGAGAATCATTTCGTTTCTTGTGTTTTTGTGCATGAATATGTCAAATATGTAAAAACTTATGAAGGGTTTCTTTGTACTTTTTTTAAAAGATATTTCTCATTTTCTTTATACTTTTACTGCGGACTTTTTTTTTTAGATAATTTAACTTTTTTACTCGTAGGCTATTAACTGCAAGTTGTGCCAAATAACTCTTTAATATATAAAGTCTTTCTAAAAAGATTTACAATTCGAAGACTGCTGTTTACAGTAGGTTTACGCTGATCACAGAAGCGGCGATAACAAAATTGCTGTTGTCGTCAAGTAAAAATGATGACTATTCAGTTCCTTTAATCCATTTAGGCTTTTGATCACTTTATACAGTACTTGGAAGATTTAGGGTATTTCTGAATAACTGTTCAATCTTTGGTGACCACAAACAATTGTATATGAGTTAATTTTAAAGGTAGTGAGGCATTCAATGTGTTATATCCTTAATCCCTTTACGAAGTTTATACAATTTCCCCAGAGTAAGTCTTCATACTCACAGTTTCCGCAATACAACTTATGGGTTTTTCATGATTCATTTAAAAAAACAGTTTTCTTTTCAATTCGAGAGAAAAACTATTATTATAGCTGCATTTTTACACCTTTTTGCGGCTTCTCTGGAAGCTCCAAGTGGCTCTTGAGGAGACCGCAATACAAATTCATAGATTCTTCTGTCTGATTGGTGTCTCTGTTCCAAGCTGTGCATGCCAATTAGTTATGGTATCGTTAATCAGCACGTCTTTGTCTCGCCATCTTGTTACTTGTCTGGCTTTCAACCTATTTCTGAATGCCAATCCATCGATTGTTTATAACACGTGAAATGCCAACTCTTATCGATACAGATAATGTGATGAAGACACGAGTGTGAAAACATTCTATTACATTGCAATAAAATTCTTATTTTTTTTTCTTTCCAAAGCTCTTGAGGCTGTTTTAAAATTTCGTTTTAGTGAGCGCTTTGGTGAGGGGTCGTGTTTGACAAGGCATAGTGGAGAGGACATAAAGGTCGCAAAGTTGTCTCTAAAGATATATAGAGGTATTTCGTTGCCGATAAACGTCTCTCTCTCTGTCTCTCTCTATCCTGTCTGTCTGTTTAACTGGCTAAAGTAACCTCATGCTGCTCTTACACAACGCTCAAACTCGTTTAATTTGTAGAATTCTGCAACATTGAAGGAGTAGACAACGGGAGAAGATGGTAGATGGACTGACAAAGTGGCTTGGCGAAGGAAAGGTGATGGAGACTGTCAGAGTAAAGATGAGGATATAATGACTTTTGTTAAACGTAGAGGCAAGCAGCCCCTCAAAGCAAAATCGAGGAGGTCCAATACAGTCTCTGATAATACTAGATCTAGTGAAGTGGCTTTTATTCACACTGTATTCTCTTTTGTTTTTTGCTGTTAAATGCCCATGCCATATATAAAAGGGACGACATTGAAATAGCCAAGCAGTCCTTAAACTTAATCTTTTAATCTTGTTGTGTTTGCCAACTTTGCCCGAAACTCGCCGATCAAAAAAGCTCTTAGAAGAAGGTTGATTAAAATGAAAAGGCTCAAATTAATACAACTTTTGCTCTTTAAGGGTAAAGGTAGTCCCCTACTCGACACGAGCGTAAGGGAACAAGGAGCAGGGTCCTTGTTTTTCTAGGCACACGGCATAGTGAGGTAGTTTGCCATTGCTTTCCTCGCCGCCTTTACTTTCGCCGAGTCTTAAGAGACCTAGCTACCCATCAAGTGCTGGGTGGGCACAGGGGAGCAAATAAAATTTAGCCCGGACTGGGGATCGAACCCGGGACCTCTCAGATAGCGGTCAACCGCCCTACCGATTGCGCCACTGCTCACCCCTTTTGCTCTTTACTTAATCAAAAAAATGCTTAGGGCCAATTAATGTTGATTTTTAAAAAAATGGTTTCCCGATATTACACAATCACATGCGGATGCCATATTGGAAATCTTGAAACACGAATATCTCAGTAAATATCTTACAGAAGAGTTTAAAACTTCTATTGAAGCCTAGTGGATACAGGATCACTACAACTACTGATAGATATTTACCACGAACACGTTTGTTTTAACAAATTCTGCATATACCTTATATGGGGGATATAAGAGAAATCTCTCGGATTTTTAAAGATTGCTTAACAACTGCAAAAGTCGCTCTTTTATTGTATAAAGATACGTTTCCCTACATACATGCAAAAAATGAATGAAATTTAAAAAATCGTCTCCGAGATATGTCTCTTCTAATATCACCAAGTTCTGAAAAAAAGATTTAAAGAAAATGGTCGTGAAAGTTTTACAACCACACAAAATTGCACACTAAAAATCCAGTTTGGTCGCAACGTGTAATTAAGTAATTATTAAGTGTAAACATCGGAAACACATTTTTTTGTGTGCTTCAATTAACATTTGTCGACCTGGACACCTTTGGGTTAAGTTAGTAGCACAAAATTAGGTTACTAAGAAGCATTTTATATTTTGAGTATATGCTGTAGTGAGTGAAAGTGAGTGACTGTAGTATTCCACACACAGCTAATGATCCAGTGAAACAAAATAGTCTCCCATTCCGTTTGATGGCAGCTCGTCCAGTCTTGCAAAAAGTATTATCGCCCTGATCCAGTGCATGCTCTTTGAATTCTGCGAAGAAGCTTGTTACTTCTATATTTTACTTTAATTTGGAAAGTTTAGATTTGATCTTCTGACTACTTTATTGTTGCTTCTATATTGTTTTGTCATCTTGCTTTGCCTTAGTCTTCTTAAAACAATGAAGGGAAACAGACTTTACTGGATTTATACTGTGTTATAGCCTTCCGCGTCTCATTCCTCTGACATGGTCACCTCGACAGCCTCTCGCATCTTGGCATAAAGTATTACCAATTGTCGTTTCATCTGGGTTATTACGGCGAAACTTCGATTTTTTTAAAATTCGTTGACCAACTTATAAAGATCTGTCGTTTGGTAGGTTAAAGCATCAGACAAAAAATATCAATGGTGTAAAACCTGTCACATTCATTAATATTAGATTAATTAAATGAATAGTTGCTCGTTCCTAATGCATCTTTGCAGGGCAATATATAAGAAAATGTTGAAAAGCATTGATAGATAAACAGAGATATATAGATAGATAGATTGATAGATAGATAGATAGATAGATAGAGAGAGAGAGAGAGAGAGAGAGAGAGAGAGAGAGAGAGATTGGTGTGTCAAAAGATAAAAGGGAGTAGTCAATAATGATATATGTACCAGACTCAGACCGTCATTTTCTCCGGTACCCTACACACTAAACTTTTCGTTACAGCTGGACGTTTGAACTGGTTCGTGAAAATAAAACGAGTAGTTTTGGTTCCCAAAATTATTGCCCAACCAAAAGTACCTTTCTACCTATTCGGACCCTCTACATTTTGTGCTCTCGGTGCGTTGATTTGAAACAAAGGATTATTCATTAAAATGCATTTGTGTTTTGCAAACAGAGATTCACTGTGATGTCATGAAGCAGAATGACAAAATTTTCTTAACATCGGAATACACAATGTTGAGTTCATGAACATGAAGGTTTTGACATGGAAACCAATTTTACTGTTTTATGAAGAGGAATAGAAGAAATTAATACCAATTGAACTTCTGTGAAATATAATCTATTTCGTTTTTGGCTGTGGTTATTTATTGTATAAATTGTCTTGAACCTATCATTTATACTCATTATCATCCAGTGCCATGCTTTGAAGCGTCGGCGATCATGTTTTTCCATAACTCCCGATGTCCCATAGCTGTCATTGTCTCTGTTGAACTTCCGGATCCCAGCCAGCGCTTTAGTCCATCCATCATTTTTCCCTTTGTTTTCCTTTGCCTCTTTTTCCATCAAAGCTTTCCTGTTGTTATGAGATGTTCTAATTTTTCTCTCCGCATGACACGGCCTAGAAAAGTGGCTTGACGTTTTCTTATGGTCTTGATAAGTGATCTTCTTGAATTGTACTAACTTGATTAAAACATTTTAAAGGTCTAGCTGTGGAGAGAGTAAACTTTAAATGGAAATGCCCGAAATGTCTGCCTTTAGTATGGTTCAAAGCTAAATGTTTCCGCCCACTTTTCCCTTTTTGTTCTTTACAGATAACCTATTGAATTATCATAACTATCTTTTAAAGTAACAAAGTCTTCTCCAAGGCGCTCATAGATCATACTTTTCTATACTCTTTACTATATTCTAAGACCTTTGAAAAAATTGTAATGAACATACTGTACATTGCATGCACTACAAAGTCATAACTATAGAGATTTAAATTAGTACATGTCGCCCATTTAGTTTGCTAACGTATAGATCTTCAACCTTACCTAAAGTTAAAACCCACGTTTTTTTTTTTAAATGGGAGTAGCCAATTAAAACTGGGCTTTCTACATACAGGACCCCTTTTCGAAATAAATCAGGCATGGGTAAGAAGACATACAATAAAGAAACCGCAAAGAGACCTCAACTGATTTTTTTAAACTTAATAAAAGCACCACTCCTACCTTTATATTCTTGTACTTGGTAATAACAAAGCAGGAAAGAAAGGTTGCTAGGAGGGCCTTTGGAAAAAAAGAAAAATCAAAAGAAAGCTTTTATCGTGTGAAAACCTGAACGGGGTTTTCATGTTTGAGGGTCTCCTTTTATAAACAATTTTAAATGGTAAGAGAGACGAAAAAGACGACAAACTGGAGGAACGTGGCAGGTGAAACAAGATTTTCTCAATGGTTAGCGCAGGCGGGTCTTGCAAGCTCTAGAGTAAGATTAAAATCTCAGTAAGAAGTGAAAAGGTAGACTGTACTACTAATTTAATTTTTTTTTATACAACTCGCGGGCCAGGAGGCACAAATGTGAACAAGATAAAAAAGATCATTATAAAAAGATAAATATCTAGAAAAAGACGGAGGAGTAGAATGGTGGAGGAGTACACATGCGAACAAAAGAAAAGGACTGATGGTGCTTTTAGATCTAGCACCGGAAGTTTGATTTGCCTAAAGTTCAACCCAGATGAAAAAACGAAAAAAGAGAAATAAGTAGGAGTTTATATAGAATGAACTTGAACTTATTTTTGTACCATTGCTCTTTTTCATACTTGCATGCGTGCGCGTAGAAAAGATGGGGTAGACGCATGTAAGTAACATAAGGGCAATGGCATAACATTGCCTTGAAGATACATAATTATATGCACGTGTAAGTCTATGAATAATATTTTAAGTCATTAACACGTCGTTTATTTAATCAGTACATTGTTTGTTTTTAGGATTCGAAGAAGGAGTTTGATAAGCCCAAACAAAAGGATACCATGTCAAAACTAATGTGGAGAGTCCTGTGTTTAGGACTTCTATTGGCGGCCGAGATAGACTTCATAAAATAATCCATGCATATATTTACCCCTAGAAATGCCGCAGACGCATTTTAAATATTTATGCAGTAAGAAATGTATGTAAAATAACAGAAGGCATTGATCTGGTTTTTTTTACATTTGCCTGAATTTTGCGTTTCATTGATTTTTTAAATTGGCACGGTGTGTAAAATTTTTGACTCTGCCTCATTTTGCTACACTCAAACATACTTATCATGGTCAACTGAGGTATCAAAATTAATAGTGCATGTGTATTGATTGATGGCAAAATAGCATCTTACTATCAAGATGGCGGACGCTCCGGAAGCGTGGATTAGAATTTTTTTGTGCAATGAATCAATGTTACTCAAATTCATATAGAGTCATATAATTGATTCATTTCGCAAAAGAATTCTGCACCACACGTCCGGAAGCGTACGCAATCTTTATACACGTAGTAAAACGCTATTTTCGTCACAATGGGGAATCAATGTACTTCATGATAGAGGTGAATATACCGAAAAAAGGTTTAGTTTTCTGAAAGAAATCATATTATGATGTTTTAACAAGTAGTGGTTATCTAACATCTCTTACGTCCCTACAGAGTTTCGGAGATTGTATACGAAGCCAGGAGACGAGCTCCAGTCCTAGCGACCAAATGATTGTAAACACGTCTGGTGGAGGGAAGAATTCAGCCGATAAACCTAGGTTTCAAGACATGCTTGGGTTACACGTACGCTTTATAAAAAACTGTATTGGCAAAAACAATATTAGACAATTTCCATTATCTCAAATCTGATGGATGTGACGTACTATAAGTCTAAATGAAAGGGAGCAAAAAATGTAATTTTAAAGTGGAGACCTAAATGGGGCGTGCTGCTCCGTAAGACTTGAGTAGTGCTAGCTTGAAGAACTCTGATCTGAAGAGCTTTCAGGACTACTATAAAGGAACTGTGGAACTGTAAAACTAGGTGGCCTTCTCAATGGGTGGCCGGGTGGGAGTGGTTCAGGA
>BMAT01001555.1:134459-147922 GCA_019649035.1 Elysia marginata | reverse complement strand
GACTGTGGGGTGGCTATTTTGCATGCCTATGTTGAATCTAGCCAGTGTATGAGATTTTTCATTCATGTGCCAAACTGGGGCTGGCAGTCAGGCGTCACGGTCTGCCGCACACGCACCAAGCCGATGAACCACGGAAACAAAAGGGAATCGTAAGATGAACTGGTTTTGCGCATGTGCGATGGCTCTTGCGCCTGTTAATGGAGTTAAAATACAGTAAAAGTCTGTTGTAGCTAGACGGGCGCGCAAGTCACCATTGTGCATTTAACTAAAGCACTTTGTAAACCTCCAACTAGCTACAACACAACTAGGCTTGCGCGCGCCTATCTAATTTACTATGGAGTTGTGCATCCCACCACTGGTGCGGAAGCGAAAACGGTTTCTAAGTCTAAATCTAAAGTAGTCCTAAACTAGATAGATCTGAACTAGTCTAGCCTAGAAATCTTTTTAAAAATCAGAGCCATTGTGTCTAGATTGATTTTTTTGTTGTGGTGTTAAAATCTAATCTATCAAGATCAGGGGAGTATTGTATGGATTAAAATACCCTTTTAGACAAAGGGCTTTTTTTGTGAGGGGTCTTACAATTAAAATTTAGCATTACCCCTAGACCAAGACCTTCTGTAATAATCAACAACTTTTTAAAGTTTTTAAATCTGTACGTACACAGTAACCTTGATGTTGGAGTTCAATCTTAGTTCTTACTTTAAAAAAAAAAAATGAAGCAACACTTACACTAACCAAATAAACCAAGTAAACCAGATCTAAACCTCCTAGAAAATCAAGAGTCAGGAGAAGAATAGAAAACAGTAGAGAAAAGCACAGAAAATTAGCATGGCAAAAGCAAACAAAATTTAAACAAGAAAAAATAAGTCACCCGTAAAGGGAGAATACATAGGTGTAAATTATGATCGACATCGTCATCAACAAGTTATTGTAACTTCTCTAAAAGTAAAACAGATGCGATAACACAATGTTAAAAAAGTTGGCTGATCACATAAGTAAATAAAGTAAACAGTAAATCTGCAACTCAGCAATGAATCAAAACAATAGTGGTTATAACTCTCATGGCTTAGTTTGTAATGTAAACAAACCCTAGCCTCCCCGTCAATGAACAACACACATTGCCATCTACCAGGTTAGGCCTACGCTAAGATTTAAATCGTAAGATTTGAACTGTCTCAATCGTAGCTGAAGAGGACCACCAACTGGATACAAATCAATTTCTTCAAAAATTTACTAATGTTTCTGTCCATTTCACAAGTCATTACAGTTATTCTAGCTTAGGCTAGACCTAGACAACACGAGAATTCATGTAGTTATTAACTTGTTTGTTACTAAAATAAAATGTTTAAGAATTTAATTAGACAATCTATAGAACACAATTACATGCACATTGCTTAAAGATTCATCTCTCTGTGACAGCTTAGCTGTCAGATATACATGTATATGACAAGTTAACTTTTCTTCATCACATTCTGTACAGATCCAACTTTCTTCTTTGTGTAAGGTATAACTATAAGGGAAATAACTGATTTAACTGTTTAGAAACACCTGAGTTATTTAGGCTTGATATTTACAAAACAAACCAACAAAAAGTTAAGAACTTTACTTAATACACTGAACTTCATAATCCAGGAGTATGAATTAAAATGCCTTCAATTAAAACAAAGAAGTGAAATTCAGAAAATGAAAATAAAATGAAGTTAATTGATTTCACCTACAACAAGTGATAAAAAATTTCTAGTCATCATGTCCTATGAAAACTATTGCATGCATTGTGGAGATGCGTTAGTTTTAAACACAAAAGGTGGATTTAACATTGATGTAACACATCTTAAAATATTTCACATGTGTCTTACATAATTATTATTTTTTTACTAATTTTTATAGAGGGTAGCTCTGTTAGTTTGAGTCTGAGATGATTACAGTTTCAATTTTTTTTTCTTTTTATCTACAGGTAATACATTCATCTGGTTTGATAACAAAAGCAAAGATGTTTCAGTATCATGTGACCAATAAGGTTGTACATTGTAAATCATCAATTTATAATGAGTTATTCTGAAACACATGATAATGAGTTATTCTGAAACTCATGATAATGAGTTATTTGCTCAGCATGGATGACAGTGAACTTTCCCAAGCTATCTTTGACAAAGACATTACCAAAATTAACTTTCTCCTAACGTCGGGGAAATGTTTGGTCAACCAAGCTGGGCCGAGAGGATACCCTCTTATTGTTGAGTGCCTTAGTTCAAGATTTGGAAGAGATGATGACGAAGATGACACCAAGAAGTGTGAAATTTTAAAGTTATTGGTACGCCATGGTACAGACGTGAACATCCAAGGTCACACGCATCCATATCAAGCGACAGCAGCCATGGTTGCAGCCCAGTGGGGTCATTTGAAATGTCTTCAGTTATTAGTCGAGTCTGGCGCTGATTTAAGAATCATGTCTGACAACGGAAATACTGCACTCATGCTAGCTGCTAGGGGAGGTCATGAGGACTGTGTGAAATATCTCATCAAACATTTGCCACATTCAATGTTGATGCACAGGGATAAGTTCGGACGAACTGCCTTGATGGTAGCAGCTTCCTATAGAGAAGATGGATGCTGTCGTTGTGTTGAGCATCTTATAGACGCAGGATCTAACTTAGATCTAGAAGACAGAGATGGTGACACGGCTCTTATGTTAGCTCTCCAGTGCTACTCTACGGATGTTGCGACTTTACTTTTGGAGAACGGGGCTTGTGTTAATACGGTGTCACAGTCTGGAGAAACTCCCCTCAAGCTCGCTCTCCAAACTGAATCTGATGAGGTTCTGGCGTTACTGCTAGCGAAAGGAGCCCACGTTAATGATGTGACACACTCAGGGGAGACGCCTCTTACAGTTGCTTCTATCAGACAGACCCTCAGGCTCTTACAACATGGACTAGATCCGACATTGTCTCACCTAGATCGGGATCGCCTCCACAACATGGTAAAACTAGGACAAAAATCCATGCTGCGTGGGCTTGTACGGAATGGTTTTCCTCCTCTAGAACTGAGCTTGCGAGAGATTAAGAAATTTAAGGTTTACGGGGCTTTTGGTGTGCTTAACAAAGCAATGTCTCCTCTATCCTTAGCTATTTTGTCTACGGATCCTGATATAGCTAAGTACCTCATTGTAAATCATTTCTTCACCACTTATGACATTGTTGAGCTGTGTTGGGACAGGGAAATTCTTCATCCTCTTCAGAATAGAATTAGGACTGGGGGGTCATATTCATCTCTTCAGGCAGCTCGGTGTCTCGAAATACTAGAGTATCTTTCCACAAAGCCACAATCCCTACGTCATCTTTGTTTGATTAGCATATCTTCGGTTTTGAGCCAAGACCTGAGTCTTAATCTGCCCGATACACTACAAGGGAAACACAGATGGATGTGTAAGCCAACATTTGTAGAAAAAGTTGATCTGTTAGAAATTCCTCCCTCGCTTAAAAGAGCACTGTTGCATCAAACTGAATCAGCAGCTATTTGTTGTCGGTCTTGGGGTGATATTAGCCTTGAAGAAAAAGCAAATTTTTCAGCATGTCATTGTCAGCTCTGTGAAGATAATTCTTGAACATTGTGATATTTGTAATAAAATAAGTATGTGAAAGTGAGTGAGTATTTATGAATACCAACAAATCATACTTAGACAATGCATTGTTTTTTTTTCTTTACTGATTTTAATATAAAAAATTATAAATTATTTATTTATTAAATTCTCAAAGCAGTCTTTTTTTTTTTTAGAAACATGCAGTTAATCCATGTTTAACTCAGCACAGTTATTAGAACCTTTGGTGATCGGAAAATAAAAATGCTAAAGCAGAGATAAGAAACATTGCGGTATACTAAAGATGCGTGTGTGGAAATACACCAGTCTGGTAATAAAAGACAGTTTTGCTGTTATGTCAATGATCTTTCATCGCCACCGCTTATAATTATATAGGCCACTCGTCATATTTTGAATCCTATTGGAATAAAGTTTAACTTCAAATTATCCCTATTTTGACTCATCAGTATATTTTATTTTTAAAGAGAAAAAAGATCAGTGAAATAAATATATCGTAGTTCAATTTAAACAAATATTCAAATTATCCAGATGAGAGAGCTGATATTATTCTGCTTAAAGTTAATCTCAAGATCTCTTGCCTCTAATCTTAAATTTTTAAAATCCTACATAAGGCTGATCTTCTATCTAGAGACACTGCAGAAATGTACAAAAGAAAAGACAGATCTATATAAAAACCTTATTGCAAATGCCAGTTGTCGAACTTCAAGTGAGTATAGCATGACTGTGACTATCTTCCATCTTATCGTATATCTCTAACCTAGTCAAATTGGGGGAAAGGGGGGGTGGAGGAGAGGTCAAGTTATAACAATGTTAAATAATTCAGTGTTGCTTTATTGTCAATGTACTATTTCTGCAATTGCAAGCTGTTGTCAGTGACATATCAAGATGTCTCAAACCTGAATGGTTTTGTTGACATTTTCTCTGTAATAAAGAAGCACAACAACTATATTAGCTGCATAAGATTTTAAACCAAGGTTCCTGAAAAAGAATTGAAATAAATTAGTGGATTGAAATAAAGCAATAGGCATGAAATTGAAAAGTAAGTTGGTACATGCTTTGTTACATTTTTTATCTAAAAGTAAAACTCATAGACACTGCTTATAAATAAGAAATACGCTTAAGACATAAGTTTTGTATTTCTGCCTTTCTCTCCAAAAAGTTTAAGGAAAAAAAGTTTTTTTAGAAGCTTTTTAAAAAAATGTTTAAATGACTGAATGTAGATGTACAAAAAAGTCAATTTTTACTTTATTATTATTATAATATTTGTTTTCTATTTTGCTAAATTTGGATTTGATTCCCTTGTTTTAAATCTATGTTTCCATAATGTATATTTCTTGTTATTGTTATCTTTTTGTTTGTTGAAAACAAACTGAATGAATATTTATAACTAGTGACATGCCCGCAAAGTTTGCGGTTTTCAGCAAAGATAGTGGAATTATTTTAGGTAAAGGTGAAAACGTGACATCCGATTGAGAATTTTTGCGGAACAACCGATCCTTATATGAGAGTCACCGATCATACTGCCCATGTTGTTCGTCTAACTAAAGAAGACTGCTAAACAATTATGATTATGGGCTCATTCACCACAGTTAATAAGGCCACAAACCTTGACCTAGATATTATATCGAGATCATTCTGCGATCATCTGCGTCGGTGTTTTGGCTAAGCAGTGAGACGACAGAGACGTTAATATTTTGATCAAACGACAAAAATAAGAAGATTGGTATATATATGTCTATGAATTACCCACAAAATTTTCAGACTTTGGTGTATGTCCCTGTAATAGTGAGTTTCTACTGCAGCTCGCTCTGCCTAGATCTATATCTGTTTGCACATTGTCTGTTTATGATTTTAACCCTCCTCTATATCAAGGTTCACATCTCTCTCGCTCTGTCTTTACATGTCTTTAGAATCTAGATCAAGATCAAGATCACCTGTAAAGTGTAAGCTGGATATTCTAGGGCCTACAGTTCTTTTTTTTTACTTGCATTTACGTTTGATGGCATTCAGACACGCTTTCCAAGCCCAAAAGAGTTTCTTCTTCTCTTAGGCATTATGATGAGGCAAGGTGAGAATTAACGGCGAGTGATTGCGGGCTTCTGTGATTTCTAGATCTAGAAGATGAAGATTCCAAAGTAGAAATGAAAAGAGTAACCGGAGAGGATAACGAACCCAATAAATTTAAGCCGAGAGTGCCCATAGTTGCGGAAAATGTGGATGAGCCTACACCAGACCAGAACACAGAGTAATTTTTCCATGAATTTCAGTGAAAACCGCATCTAAATCGGTTCTGTGGTTACGGAGGAGATAGTGATTGTAGTCGAACCGAACACCTTTTATATAACTATAAGCGATAGGCCGTTTGGGGAGAACTGGTGCACAGGGCCAGCACAGTGCTGAGCCACCGCATTGGTTTTTGTGATCGGCTATGACATATCGTTTCAAGGGTGCGTTAAACTAAGGCTTGTTTCCTTTCTTTAACCGTCAAAAGGTTATTTTCGATACACTTAACAAAAGAGAAAAAACCGAGCTTCAAAAATTGCGACCCTCATGTCTCGAATGATTCAGTAGAACTGGAGATATTTCAATGTGAAAACGAAGTAATTTTCAACACCTTATAAAAAATTTACTACTGGCTCTTGTATTTCTGAAACTTGCTGTGTTGATAGATTATGTTATTTGCCACCTTTTCACCAAATTTCATTAGGTTCTCCCTCTCGTAAAATTTGGAATGCGCAGAATTTCCCATTTTAAAAACCGACATGCGATTGCCCGATTCCCAAGATCTTGCTATGGCGATAATGTTACGCACTAGCACTCCAGGTGGGTTTACCTTGCTGAAACGAACTTGTGAGACAAAGGCCTTACAAGGTACATTTGTATTTGGAATGCGCTCTTATTAGACAAAGTATAAGCCTGTACTAGGAAAGATAGAGATGGTAGAATGTAAAATTAAATGTAAAACCATAAATCTCAACTCTTACCTGTACTTGAAGTTCATTTATAAAGGCCATCAGCATTTCCTTTCCCAAACATAAGGAACTCTCTGTATCTCTCTCTCTCTCTCTTTGGGCAATGTCTTTTAGTCCAATTTAATCTGTTGTGCCATTGAATGTATTAAGAAGCAAGATAAGTTGTTAAGTTGTCCACAAGCATGTAAACGTATAAGTATTGTTCTTAAGTCATTAGATGATGCCACAGAGGGTCCTTTGTAACTTCTTCTATGATTTATTGATTGTAGTCAAAGTCAATGAAAAGGTTGGTTTGAATTTTAATGAATATAAAAAATGTAAACATCCAGGCTGTATTTTTCTGCCTTAATTTGATTACAGCATATTGGAAGAAGGAAAAAACTTTTATAGTCATGTTTACTGTTTAGCTTTTAGGAAGTAGCCTCATGTACAACAATTTTAGTGGAAAATATATATTTGTATTTTATCGGAGTCTCAGAAAACCTAATCATGCTCGATTTTGTGTGATATGTACATTTATTAATAACATAATAACAAAACCATTTTGTAACCTTTTGTTTTTTATTCAATTTGTGCACAAAATTCCTGATGTTTTGATGTATAGTATGTGGAAAATGCATCTATGTTTGGCTGAGTTATGGTGATATTATTGTAAAATTTGTCACTAGGCGTGAAATCTCTGAAGTGTGATATAATAACATTATTTGCATACGATTTGGTAAACTTTTGTGAATTTATTTAATTTGTTAAAAAAATTATTGATATTTTGATGTATATACCGGTACATGTATATGTGGATAACAACGTTTATTTGACTAAGCTATGGTCATCTTGTTTTTCATAAAACTTTTTGTAAGTTATCACAAGATCTCCAGCAAATTTGGCCCAAAATTAGGTGTAAATTTAATTTGAAAAAAATGTATAACATAATAACTAATGAAGGTACCAACCCAAGTGAAAAAGGTTATTGAATAGAATAGCAAGACCTATCTCTTAAGCAGGTTTCAAGGAGCTGGAGCGATTTGAATTTTTAACAAAACTGTCTTCATGTATAATTACATATAATTACATACATGTATACAAGTACTAAATAAAAAAAAAATTCAGTGCTTTTTAGAGACTGGGGATGATTTTAAAATACCAATTAGTATAAGTTTGCAAGCTCAGGAAAATGCATCTTTTCATTCAAGTATCAAGGCATTTGAATAATAGATGTGACCCACAAGATATGATGTAAAATATTAAAATGCTTGCTATTTTTGTAACCATCCACACATACTATGACCCCAAGTCTACCCCCCCCCCTCCCCCCATTTTGATGTTTCAAAATTGCATTCCATCTTTAATTTGTACAGTGGAATCCGCGAGAAGTCAACTCTCGATTAAGTCAACACTTCGCAACGGTCCCGTTTTTTTCCTTCTTTATTAAAGTAACTTTATTTCGCATTAAGTCAACAGCTTCAGACCTGTTTTCGCTTAAAGTCAACACCTCGTGGTCAAATTGAAAGATAAAGAGAGACCCCAGATGGGTCTTGATAGAGACAAAGAGAAATAGCGGAGGTGGGTGGGTGGGCGCTCTTTGTTTCCAATCATTTCAAGACACTGCGTACAATTACAAAGCTTGTTCGCCTGCCTGGGCTCACTGGCCTGGCGAGGCTAGTGGAGGCGAGGGGGGGGGGGGGGCGCTAGTGCGTCTGGACAGAAGACACTGACAGGTGCTGATTGGTGCAGATCACTGATGGTTCTCTCACTCCTCCCCGTCTCGCCCCCAGTGTGAACAGTGTTTATGTGCACACACCTAGGCATTCCTTCCCTGCGTCTACATTTAGGATAAGCTAGCCTTCACCATTTCTCTGAGTACCCTTCTAGTGATTACGCCGCGCTCGTTGAATTTATCTACTTCTTAAACTTACACATGTATTGCAATATGTTGCAACCCCCCCTCCCCCTCCCCATGAAAATGGATAAAGTCAACCTCGCTTAAAGTCAACACTTTTTTTCGGTCCCGAGGTGTTGACTTACCCGGATTCCACTGAACATACATGCATACTGTTAGATCTAAGTAATGGTTTATAGAAATATTTTGGGCATTACGTTCAGTATGATTTTTCTGTTGGTTTGTTTTTTTGTTCTTTGACTTCTTTTCTTTATAATAGAGATACAAATACTCAATAATAGGGTAAAGCTGTATTTATACAATCAACATCCTTAAGAAGATAGAATCTTGCTTAGTCTATCTCACAGTTAAATACATGTATTCCTTTTCTCCATATTTTAGTTATGGACAATTTGAACACTATCTATGTAAGTTTACTGTGTTAATGTCAGAAGGGTTTTACTCTTTACAGACATCATTCTTTCTACTAGCTTGTGAAAAAAAGGTCCTATGGCATGTTGGAGTATCATGTCAGACTTTAAAGCAGAATAAATTTTTTCAGAACTGAAATTATGTTGTATAACCGTTTTTGAAATATGAAAGGGGCAGATTGCAACATTTTGAACACAAACAGTTTCTACAGAATAGGATAATTAGAGCACAGAACTGAATTTGTTTTGAGTGATGCTGACGTAAAAAAGTTCACATTTTTGAGTCGACAGATAGCTTTAACATGAAATTCAAAATGAAAAAGTGATAACTTAATACTGACTTTATGAGAGTCATATGACACTTTAGTTTTAACAACCGTACATCTATTACTGTATGCTAGTTGTTTTAGAATTAAATGGCATATTTTTAAAATTACCATAATATGAAAGGTTGACAGTATTAAAATATTTCTGTAAATGAAAAACTGAAAAATATGAAAGGAGCTGGAGTGAGGCAAACCCTTCATGCTACTTTTGCNNNGGGGGGGGGTATTTTTACTGCATGCATATATATAAATAATCTCCTTTTCTGGATATTTCTGTATCCCGACTTATCAGTATATTTTGTAAAAGGGAAATAAAATAATAATTGTTGATATAAATATATATATACATATAGTTCAAATCCAACAAGGGTTCAAGTTATCCAGATTTGTGCGATCTGAACTAGACTGTATATATATATATATATATATATATATATATATATATATATATGTGCAGCTTTTGTGATAAACGCAGTATGACTTGTCTTTCATCAGTACTCTTCATTTAAAAATGACTTAAAATTACAAACATTAAATCATTTTGTTGTTTGACCCTATACAAAAAAAAGAAAACCACTTGTCTTAATTTTGGTAGGGTTTTTTTTGTTTTTTGTTGTTTTTTTTTACAGCAGGACAATGTACATAGATGCAGCTTTTGTGATATAAATGTCATAACACTGACAGCATCTTTCATCCAAATTCTTTATAATAAAAGGTAAAAAAAATTGAATCTTTTCGTTGTTTGACTTGAGCTTCAAAGTAAAGAAAGACAAATGAAGACTACAATGGACCTATCCAACAACCTTAGATGAACCCCCTGCATTCAAGGAATTGATTTTTTTTTTCTTTAACCTTTTTAGCTTTTCTTCTGTAGAACAGACTTAATTCCAGACAAAGCTTCTTTTCAAAGTACCAAAAAGGCAAACTGAAACTTATCATGGGTATCTTTCTTAGCCTGTTTTTCTGGTATGTTCTTTATTTTATCTGCAGTGCTCTTTTTATCGCAACATGCTGTTAAAACATAGTAAACATTTATTGTCACAGTCTTGCTCTTTTAACCATTTATAATCTTGCGGATCTTAGTACAGTGGAGTGCTGCTAAGATAAACTCCTCTGGGCCGGAATAAAAAGTTTATTTTATCTAAAATTTATAATAAGCAGTAACATTATAAAGGAAAAAAAGATGAGGGGCCAACAATCAAGTTTATCTTAACCAAAAGTTTATTTTAAACAGATTCCACTATATAGGAAAGTGTTGTGTATTTAATGGCTGGCTACACATTGCCAGCGCCCATCATGACTTATAAGCCTACTGGTTTCAAAGTTACCATGCTTAGGGTCACTCAAAGATTTAAATGATTTATAATAATGATACACTAAGTTTAATGGTGGCATTGAGCAGGATGGAGTTCAATGGTGTAAAAACAAAAGTAAGAAAACTTTTAAGAGATAATTTTTTTATTATAAAACTATAATACAAACGTTTGTTAATATCCCACAAGTAACACAAAATGACAATTTCTTAAATGAAATCATAAACATGGGTTATCATCAGTAACTCATCAAATCTTATATATCACAGCATTTTGTAATGTATGCTTGAAATAGACTTGACACAAATAGCTTCAATTTAGATTATATTCAAAACTATTTCACTTTCAAAAGGCATCTTTTGCATTTCATGTAAGTTAACGGCACCAAAAGAAATAATTTTTTCTGGTCTTCTTTTTCCCTAACCAGATAAAGATTTTGATTCTATTCAAATATATATACACTAAAGTTATGCATTCACTTATTTTCCAAATATGATACAATCAGTGAACAGCTAGAGACATGTAACTTGTAAGCAGCTGAGCCTGACATGGTATAAGTACGGGTAGAATCCAAAATTGTTATGGGTGACAAAACATATATTGTGCTTCTTGATCTAGGGATAATGTCCTGATTTATCTGTCCAGAATTTTGAAAAAATATTCAACCTGAAACGAGAATGTAAAACATATTGTCAGTTAGGATATTTTTCATGAAGAACTCTCAAGTCAAATAATATCAAAGAAATAAAATACTAGTTCTGCATTAGACCACTCAGACTGTTAAGAAAACCGGCTTACAGTGCACAAAAACTGGGGTGCTGATTTTACTAGAACTAGAACAGCAACTGTTTTGAACATAAAATTCAATTGGTGATCAAAGAGCTTAATGTCTTAGCACCAGTCCAAATCAGTTAGATGTCCCAAATTTTATATTTTGAGAAATTGCCCTTTCAAATAAGATTTTTTTTTTCTCGCATTTTTCTTTTCATAATAAAGTCAAAGAAAGTTGCATCACCTTTCCACAAGATTTTCATAATTTCATGCAATTTTTTGACATATATGGAAGCTCAGAGAAACGCATCATTCAAAACATCAACATTTTCTAAGGTAAAAAAACAATTAAACACAGAATTTGACTCGTTTAAAGTGGTTGCAAGTTATCACAAGACAAATGCTAAATTTTGATTCAACTGGGAAAGAGGGTAATCTAAGTGCATAAATCTTTCCTGAAGGTCCAAATATTTCGACTATATTAAGGTTGGAACAAAATTTGACCAAAAAAAAAGGTACAGTCAATTCCAGATAACTCAAATACTTGTATAATTTCTTTTTTATAAGATATACTGGTAAATTGAAAGTTAAACTTTATTTCCATCAGTTCAAAATTATCCTTATTTTTTCACTTATCAGTACATATTATAAATACCTGTAAGACAAGTAAGATACAAAACGCATATACAGTTCAAATTAAAAACATATTCAAATTATCCAAGTTCGCATTACATGGACTCGGCAAAAATCAACAGAAACACAAGAAGGTACCTACATAAAAGAAATTGGTCCAAACAAACCATTAATAATAAAATATTGTAAAAATAGCACCCTGTCTATCTAAAGAGCAGCTTCAGATGACACTCACCTCTAACGGTGCATCTTCGGGCAGGTCTGTACAGTGCACGGCATTCTGGACTTTGGTCAAACCAAACAAGGCTCTCAGTGTGCGTGGCCTCAGGTGTCTGGCAATCTCCTGGTATAAGGAGTGTGGGGAGGGATGACGACAAGAAGGAATGTTGGGGTTAGTGTAAATTACAGTGCCTGCACTGTGTTGAATGTAATGTTGATAAACACAGTGGACCTACCTTGGATCCAATAAACTTTGGGGGAAAACAAGAAAAGTTTGTTTCAGCCAAAGTTCGTTAAAAGCAAGGTCTCTTTAACAATTGCAACCCAAATTGAACTAAAGAAGAAAGTTCTACTCTGTCTGTTAACCTGGAAACCTTATTTAAAACTAAAAAGAATAGAACACACAAAGTGCTGCAAGTTTTTGCAACTCCAGCCAGTTTTTCTTCCAAAGCTTTGCAATCACTATTTCTGTCTTTGATACTGTAATACTAATAGCTGTATCACTGCCAAAACGAACAAACCAGAGAAAAAGGCTAAATTAAAAAAAAAAATAAGACCAACCATTAGTTTCAGTTTGCATTCTAGTTGAAGAAAAGGAGACAAGTTTAAGCTTAGTACTTTCTATACAAGGAAATTTGTAAACTAAAGTTTAGAAAAGAGAAAAAACCTGGACTTCATTTCAGTTAGTTGAATGCAAGTGTTCATTGAGTCCAAGGTTCTTAAACAATTTATGAGGTCCACTGTAGAGTTAAAGTCATTACGTTAAGACCAAAAAATGTGTTGACTTTTAGCGAAAAATGATTTTGGCCATTACAAAAATATGGAGAAATAAATGATGGGACTGACGAAAAGAATTGGCTTTAAGCAAAAGTATACAGTTAACTGTTATAGGCCCTTTTTGCTACTTACTACTTTTAACAGGACGTTTAAATGGTACATGTAAAAGAAAATAATAAAAAAATCATCAGACTGATATGAAATAAAAAAAAAAAAACCAAAACAAATGCAGTACAAGCGACAACAAAGTCGAGACAACAAACACTGTGAAGTTCTATTCCAGATACAGTCAGACCCGCGAAATCGGGAAACGCGAAATCGGGAAAAATCCCAGGGAACGGAGTTTTTCCTATCTAAAGTCATCGTGAAATCGGGAAATTTTACCCGCCTAATCGGGAAAAAAATCCGTAAATGACTATTAATATCGAGTGTTGACGGCATGTCATTAGACATCTAGGGAAAGCGCATCACTCAGGCGTTATGAATCAATTAGCACACAGGTCATCGATAAATGTTTGCTCTGTGCTTAGGCAACGTTTAGCAAGATGCT
>BMAT01001555.1:118163-134281 GCA_019649035.1 Elysia marginata | reverse complement strand
CCACTCTTCCTTCTCTCCTCCGTCTTTTAACTTCTCTCTCTCTGACTAGGTCTCAATCTCTTCCTTCCCTCTCTCTCTCTTACTGTCTGTCTCTCTCTGTTCTCTTTCTCTCTCTCTCTCTGCCTGAGTTTTACATTTATTTCCACGAGAGGTCTAATTTTTAGTAAAAAATGCAAAGACCCGGAAAATTGGGAAAACCCGGATAATCGGGAATAGATGACTTCTCCCGAAATTTCCCGATTAAGCGGGTCCAACTGTACTTGGTAAAGTTCACTTTACAGGTTGACATCATTCAAAACAATCAAGTGTAGAGGGCTATTGGTAGAATTCTGTTAGGACAAATTTAGGTCACTTGCTCAAAGTCAAACCTGTTTTTATCAAGAGGAAATTTACTAAATATATTAGGGAGTGCACTTGATACGCCTCAGGCTATTATCAGAGAAAAAAGGTTTTTATTCATGTCTCTCTAGATATCTAGAAACTTTTAGCTTGCACCACTGGCACCTCTATCTTAGTATCTAGATATAGGCTACTTAGTGAAGCAACCAGCGTGAATCAGACAACGTGTAATTTTGAGTGAGAGCCCTATAATTCTAATTATTTGCCATACATATATATTTGACTATTTTATTGTCTTTAAAAAACAATAACTGAAAGTAAAGATAAACCTAAAGATATGATTTTTCAACCTGTTTAAGGGCAAAAAATAGTTTTATAAAATAAAACATTCATAAGTCAATGTTTCAAAATTTCAGCTTGTGCATCATCAACCCTTGTTGCCTAACGTTTCACATCAAAAGTGTGTACTGCAGTTATGACGTTGCCTCAGTTTTAAAGTTCCTCTCTATAGCCCTTGTAAAAGTATGTCACTTAATTACAGAGGCAAGAGAAAGAAAATGTTGGGAACTAAGATAAATTCAATACAGTGGAATCCGGATAAAGTTAACACTCGGGACCGAAAAAAAGTGTTGACTTTAAGCGAGGTTGACTTTATCCATTGTCATGGGGAGGGGGGGTTGCAACATATTGCAATACAGTCGGACCCGCGAAATCGGGAAACGCGAAATCGGGAAAAATCCCAGGGAACAGAATTTTTTCTATCTAAAGTCATCGTGAAATCGGGAAATTTTCTCCGCCTAATCGGGAAAAAAATCCTCGAATGACTGTCAATATCAAGTGTTGACGGCATGTTATTTGCGGTCTAGACATAGGGAAAGCGCATCACTCAGGCGTTATGAATGAATAAGCACACAGGTAATCGATAAATGTTTGCTCTGTGCTTAGGCGACGTTTAGCAAGATGCTTGGGAGGGGCGTCGAGAAGTCTAACAGCCACGCGACGGGTCAGTTCATTCCAGGTAGACTTTGGTCAAGCTGTGTTTGATCTAATGGGTAATCTGGCAGATTGTAGACACGCGCCAGACATGGTGCAAACAAAGTGTGTTTTGTCACAACCAGAGTCAAGCCCAGGCAGGCGAACAAGCTCTGCACGCTGTGTCTTGAATCATGATTGGAAACAAAGAGCGCCCACCCACCCACCTCCGCTATTTCTCTTTGTCTCTATCAAGACCCATCTGGGGTCTCTCTTTATCTTTCAATTTGACCACGAGGTGTTGACTTTAAGCGAAAATAGGTCCGAAGCTGTTGACTTAATGCGAAATAAACTTTACTTTAATAAAGAAGGAAAAAAACGGGACCGTTGCGAGGTGTTGACTTTAACCGAGAGTTGACTTCAAGCGAGTTGACTTATCGCGAATTCCACTGTAATTTTCTTTTTTTCAAATTTTGGTGAAAAGCAGAAATTTGTGTATAAAGAGTTTGAAGTAAATGGAGTTAAATTATTAACAGTTTATACAAATGCATTTTACCTACACACACTAATGAAATAGTAATATGCGGTAATACCTCTATCTGCATTGCTTCAAGTTTATGGTTGAAATCTTTACAAATCATTTGTACTATGTTCACAGAATTCTAGGCCTTAATATGAGTGACCTAGGTGGAGAGTCAAAAAAGTATGTGAAAACTTGTTTAATGAAGTGTAATTTAAAAAAATGCTTTCTTGTGTTTGACATGCAAATAAAAAGTGGCACGAACCGGATCCATCGGTCCACAAGTCTCACGGAAGGCCTCAGCAACATTTGCAGCACCGTCACGGCTAGAAACCTCCATGGCGATGACAGGGCCAGAGCAAAGCTCATTCACCATGCCTGGGTACTCGTGCAACACACCCTTGTACACCTGGACACAACACATGGGAGAAAATTTGTATATATTTAATCAAGAAAAATAACTTCATTTTGTGATCTAAATGAAATTTGCTGGCTGAGAATTTGTCCTGTGATCTGTCCAAATTTGAAAAATGTAACAATTTACATACCCAACAGCATAATTTGTCCCGGAGGAAAATTGTGATTGAAAATGGCAAAAGTTGCAACAGGAAATGGCAAAAGTTGCAAAAATTTACGGCATAACAGTAACCTTGAAATAACAAAAAAATAAGCAGAGATTAAGCTATTAACAATTGTAGTATGTACAGGTCATTATTGATATATTTCATTATTTGTGCTGCTAGGGACATCAGCAATATCCAAAAGAACCAAAGTTTTTTCACTGATAAGTTCAAATACAAAGACATTGGATTACTTCATGTATCAATTAGAAGCAATAGACAAAACAACAGAAGAAAAATACTGCATAATCTGTCAGTATTTTCCTTCAGTAGTTTTGTCAATTGCTTTTTATGATTTTCGATGCAAACTTTTACCAAAATAACCAGATTTTCACAAAAGTTGAAATTATTTCCATGAAAGCTGCAAAAAAATTGCAGTATCAACTAAATTTGCCGTTTTTCACGATATGGCCTAAAGCTACAAAATCAGCCACAAATTGCGATCCCGTTTTCTTGGGTGGACAGCATAATTTAGTAACTTGCACAACGCATTTCTTTGAGCTTCCAAAGATAAAAAAGTTTTAAAAATCCAAACAATTTTTTTTTCTAGATCCAGAGCCTTCTTTAGTTTCCTCCTCAGGTTTCACACCTCCCTTCATCCTGCCTGCAATGAATTTTTTCTTTGACACTTGGAACACTCACCTCGTAAAATTCCTCCACATTGGCTTTCTCAAGATCAAACTGCTCTATGGTGTTGATTTTGAAGCCAGCCTCACTTATGGCATTGATGATTTTGCCTGCGATGCCTTCAAGAGCATAGAAGAGAGAAAACAACACAAGTTAGATATAATTTTGAAAACTGTGTTTGGAAGTAAAAAGAAGAGAGTCAAAAAATAATGTGTCTGCCCGTTTCAAAGCAAGTGAAGTATCTATCAAAGGTTGAAAAAGCAAATAAAAATCCAATACAGCTCCTGATTTGAATAGTAGACCTACCAAGAAACGATGTGAAAGTAAATGATTGAAATGAAAAGACACCAGTTGTATTTTGGGATAGGGCAAGTTATAAATGATTTACGTCATTTTTGTTCTTATTATTACTTCTTGTAAAATACTTGCAAATTTCTCGGGTTTAAGCAAAGATAACATAATTGGTTTAAGTAAAGGTGGAGACATGACATCTGATTGATCAAGACTGATTGTGGAAAAAACATCCTGATAAGAGTCGCCAACCCCACTCAAAAGTCCCCATACTGCCCATATTGTTCGCATAAATAAAGAAGATAATATGCCGTTAATAAAAAATACATTGAACTATATAACCAAGTCTATTTGATTTTCAAAAAAGCCAGCGCTTGTCTTGGGGAATTTTTTTTAAAGTTGGCAATTGTGGGGATACAACCCCTCACATTTGTACATCTCGACTTTCACATTATTTGCATGATGCTCTTACCGACTGAGTCAACAGTGCCCTAATGATTTAGACAATCTGAAGGAGTGATGGCAGTTGTGACTGGCTTGTGAGGGAAGATTAGACTAAAAATTTAATAATGGTTAGGCTTTGAATCTAGAGCTTGGAGCGTATTCCCAGTCGGAAACGACCTTTCCCAGATTGAATTTTGATTGCTAAACAACAATATGGGCCACAATATGGACTCATCAAAATTAGAGGTCACAATCTACCTAGATCTGAGATCATCTGCCCTGGCATTCTGGCTGAAGAGTGAGACAATCGCAGTGTCCTGCTTAACGACTAAGAGACGCTTTAATTTTTTGTAAAAATGAGAAAATTGATATATCTCTATGAATTACCCACAAAATTTTCAGATTTTGTTGCATGTCCGTGGAAGAGTGAATTATGCTACTTTTCAATATAAAATTGTCCCTTTTTAACTACTCTCCGAATCTGCAGCATTTTGCAAAAAAAAAATGTAGGCTTAAAACAAAACAATTGTCTAATTCATAAATTATCATCATCATTATTATTATGCTATGAGACTTCCTCTTCAGCACAAAAAAACCCATGGCCAAGATAAATCTGTTCACACAAACAAAAATTGTGCCATGTGCTTTCAACATTTCATCAGCGATAAAACTAACCCTTGATCTGGATGCGTTTAGTGTAGACTAGGGCACCAAACTCAATCCTGTTAACAGAAAGCGCTGGGTTTGAGACAAGATAACTCGATTCATAGATAATTCAAATACTTGTTTAACAAACAATATCTATATTTTTATTAACGATCGTATTTCTCTTTTATTAAACATCCAAATCAGTTGAAATTAGGATAATTACAAATTATATTTTGTTCTTATGGGGTTCAATATAGTCTAACTGGACTAGTCAGTATATCCTCTTTAAAGCCAACTTGCTTTAGGTGGCTTTTATTTTATAGCTGATTTTTTTTTTATTCTGCACCTGATTTGCTTTGGTAAGACCTGGCCTTGGCAGAGTATTGGACCCATAGTCATCACAAACACAATACCTTTCAAGCAAACTGACTGTAATGTTCTGTGCAATTTGTAATTTGATAATGGATTTTTCTGGAAAACTAAAAAGTTAAGTGTTACAGTAGCCTTATCTATGTAGAACTAACATGGTAACTATGGCTTGAGCTAATCCTTTTTTTGTGTAATTATGGATTGACGCAAAGTCTTCAAGTTGGAAGCAAACAATTTTGACCAAGTTTTGAGGATGAGTATTTATCCTATTATCAGCCCTACACACCTGCTTTAATAGCATGAGGTTTAATGATGCAGCAAGTCGACCCTGTTCCACACACACAGTTCGGCAACATATAGCGGCCACTACTAGGGAAGAAGAATTCAATCTCACGGGCCGCAGATGCTGGGCTGTCAGATCCATGGAATCCATTATGTGTCACATCTGAAAAGGGTATAAATAAAAAGTAAACCAATAAAAAAAAATTAAATTATGTTTGCTTGCCTTTCTTCAGGATTTAGTGGGTTGGTTTTTTTAAGAAGCTTAAACTCAACTATCATATTATGTTGCAAGCATTTGCAGTGCAGGACAGATAAAATAGGCATTGAAAGTGGTATAGCTCTAAAAGTAGTAGTGCCTCCTTTTATATCTGAACATTTACAGTCCTTAACCTACAAGTTGTCGGCCGTCCCATCAAATTGAGATATAGAGTAGACAGACCAAGCTTCAGCCACACCTAACCACAGCCTCGTAGAACTCTGATTTTGATTACTTTAGAGGCCCCCCTGAGCATCTGAGTAAATTCATTTTCCTAGTGTGTGCCGCATAGTTCTACAAGTACAAGTCTATCGGTAAAGTAGCTATTATTCAGGAGGTCAAGGATCTTTCAACTGTGTAAAATTTCCCTTTATGAAACTCCAGCTAAAGCAGAGTGAGCAAGTGCGGCCAGTTTGTAGAGCTCTGTGATTTTGAGGCCGCAGCTTCTCTTCCCCAGTGCGTAATTCGTATCTAGACCTAGATTATTGAATTGTTGAACTTAAAAACTTGAAGTAGGTACCACAAACTCCCTATTTGTGCATGGCAGACAGCCTTGACAAAGCGCTGAATCTGGAGTTTTTACCTGTTCTTACATAGCCTATTTTTCGTTTCCAGGAAATGAACTTCAATAAAAACTTACATATTCGTAATCTTCGTTCTCTGCCCTTTACGTTGATACCTGTTTTGTTCCTGTAAAACGACTTTGAACGGGAAAAACAACGGTTGGAAAGAAACCCTGTTAACCTAAAACTTGCGCGTAATTTCGGCGAGTTTGGACCAAGGCTTCAAGGACTTATTTTGCTAAAAATTGAATTTCTCGGTCCAGAATTCACATTTTTACACGATTGAAACGGTTATATGTTCGTTAAAAAATTGCCGTTTAGTTAGTTTCGCACATGACGGAAAACCATTGCCGCGTCCATGCATAATCTTGATTTAAAAACTTTAGATGATTATAAAAACATCTTTCTGTGAAGAAAACATCGGACGTGTGGTATCTAAATAAACCATATTTAGTGCTCTAAATGTTGCAAAAAAAATAACGTTGATATCTTTAACCTGGATTTAGCTTCAAAAACTACTACCCACACGCATTTAGCGATAGCCGCTGCCATGGACCCAGCGCCTGTTTCTGGATCTAGATCTAGGGACCCAGCGGATGTTTTAGATTTAGATCTATGGACTCAGCGGCTGTTTTAGATCTAGGTCTAGGGACCCAGCGGCTGTTTCGTACTTTCTAGATCTAGATCTAATCCGTATTTGGCCAACGCATTTACAGTGCGCGCTGAATTAAACCAATGCCCCCTAGGACTGGCGAGATCCACATATTGTGTAAGTAGTTTTGTTAATATTATAATATTAATTTTTCAGCTATGAATTTATTTTTACCTTGATTTAAATTAAAGAAATAATTGTGTCAAGGGAGGAAGTTTGTAGTTTTTAACAACCAAACACACCAGCATTAGTTCAATTTTTGCAAGTGGATTTAATATTATTCGCGCAATATTCATGGAATTTTGATAAGAATAATTATGCTTTTACTTGAAGTGAAAGAGGTTTTCAAGTACTTTCCATTGAACAATGATTTAAATGATTAGTTTCTGCTATTGAGAAAAAAAAAAACAACCGTAACCGAAAATTGAATATGTCAAACATCGTCCAGTTCAACTGAACGTCAAGTATGGTTAGATCTAGATTTCTAGTTAAATCCAGACTGACTCTTGCTCTTCTGTTATTAATGACATCAAAATTAAAGGGCACCATTTAATTGGTGTAAGACATCTCGTTTACATTGCTGAAAATAGTAAAATATAAACCGTTATGAATAATCATGTAATGCACATATTTCAGTTTATTCCTTTTACTAAATCTAGTCTTTTTTAAATGCAATGCACCTCTTGTTGTTTTTTTTATTGGTAGTAAGGTTTATAATTCCTATTGATTTGTTTTTTGTTGCACTAGATCTAGGTATTTTGGCTGCTGCTTTTCTAATTCTAACCACTTCATTTCTTCTTTTTTCCCCAACAGCTACAGCATGCTCAACAAAATCTAAAACATGCCTCTTCTCCAAGGGAATTCATTAAGCATGTACAGGAACAGATTACTGAAATGAATTTATTTCAATTTACAAGTACATGTATTCCTTTAATCTCATGAATTTATTTTTCAATGATGCAGGGCCTATACGTTGTACAAAAAAGTCCATCTTTAATACTTACATCAATAGGCTATATCTGTAAGGAATACTTAAGAATTTTTTAAGCATTGGAAATTGGAATATTTTTATGTATTAAAATGTAATTTTTAATTTTGAAACTGTGTCATAACTTTTTAGTTGATAGAGCTAATGTAAATTAAACAAAAGATTTGGATTTGGCATCTAAAAATACATATTGTGTGAAAGTTTCAGCAGAGTATCTTAAAAATTAAATGAGTTATGTCGAATTATGAAAATTCATTGTTAAACAATGTAATTTTAATTGCGCAAAATGTTACATAATTTTTTAATCAATATATATATCATAAATCTAACTGCAGATTTAGATTCTGCATCCCAAAATACCTATTGTGTGAAAATTTCAGTAGATTATCTTAAAAATTCAGTGAGTTATGTTATGTAACGTTCTTAAAAAGTGCAATTGACGCATTTTCTCTGCCAAAAAACGTTTTTTGCAATGAAGGTGACTTTGTCATATCTTGCACTAAAAATTATTTCTTCTACAGCTCTGGAAAAAATTGAGTGTCAACAATGTACTTCTGATTTTGTATATAGCAAGTTTCATGGATGTAACTGTCTTAGTTTTTCTTTTACGTATTGCCAAATATAGCAATTTGAGCTCTTTGAGCCTATTTTTTAACTGACTAAATAGATTTTATCTGTTTTTGTTCCTTCATAATTTTAAATCTTTTCAACTTACAGTTTTGAAAGTTCATGGAATGAAAGTGGGGATGCCAATTTATATGTTAATATTAAAATAAAAGTTTTCTTTGTTAAACTTTTGTTGCAGTATGAATTTAAAACGAAACGATTTTTCAATTTTGCGTTTTTGCATCGTAAATTATAGATTTCATGACTTTAAAATTCTGTAACTTTTTTGTTTGTGAACGGATTTTAATAATTCTTTTTTTGATGTTCATGGTTTCAAAATATCTGCCTAATAAATTCATCTACAAGACATTTAGAAGTGTTTCAAATTTTAGTTTGTGATACCTACTTGAAGTTTCATCTACACACCTGGCAGCACTCAGGGCAAGTGGTTGAATTAGGATAATCTTGTTCACACCATTCAATAGCAAGTCAATGTATCTAGAATGGAGGAGCATCGCTGTAGCTGCGGGCCATGACTACGGCCGAGCTAGGCTATTAGCGGACCAATCAGAAGTGATCTAACTACAGTACAACTATAATACCAAATTGTATTTTGAAGACTCGTGGCTGCGGTTAGTCCTCTGACTCTAAACGGGAATTTCATTTTTAACACTAAAGCTAAAGCAAAATTATGATACAAAAATTTATATTTGACACTTCTACAATTGCGTTAAACTAAAGCACCACTTATATGTGGGTGACTTGATTGAAATACAAAGAGATTGCTATGCAAAACAGCAATGGCTTTACTGAAGACTTGCAGTTAAAGGGATGAGGTTTTTTTTTATACAACCAATAATGGAAGACAATAATAATATTGCTTAACTTGATTATACACTTTACCTGCCCTTCACTTTGCTAACATTTCACTTTAAACTTAATAGCACTGAGAGTTACTGGACTGATTGCCTCTTCAAATTCAAAACTATTTCTCACTAAAAAAGGTGAAATAGCTCAAAATATTTTTTCTCCTTTTATAGGTTATACTTGAGCAAAAATACTTTTTCTAAATGAAAAGAACTTTTAAAGCTAAATGCTTTTCCACTTCAACAGCATTTAAAAATTTGAAGAAAAAAAACAAAACAACAATTCATCACCTTTCCCAAAGCGTGCCCGCAATGAGGTGGAAGCTTCGGCACGAGCCTTAGACGGATCTGTGGGTCCAATCAGTTCGCGCCACCTATTGATAGCATTCTCACCCACAAGCTCAAAGGCGACTACAGGACCCTCTGTGACATAGTTAAGGAGGTCCCTGCAGAGTGATAAAAAAATAAGTTGGAGACAACCACCCTGATATTATTTTCATTTCAAAGGATACAAGCAAAGCAATTTTGAGTAAGCGATGATTTTGGTTTTAAATAAACATCTTATTTAGGTGTCTTTCTTAATATTATTGACTAATATTATATAAAATATTAGGAAACCTTATTCTTTCCCTGCCTTTATTTGTTTATTTCATTGTTATATAACTTGTGACAAATGACGTTTTATAGTTATTTGTAGAGGTATTTAGGCTTACAAGTGTTTTAATTTGTTCTAAGATCCAACTTTTACAAGCAGATTTTGCAGTCCATGGCCAATGTCTTTCAATAGCAAGAGGTGAGAAAAAATCTTAGTTCTGGTGTGGGCCTATTTGCTCTCTATATAAACATGTATAAATTAGGTCTATAACACAATGAATAGGCTTAAATTAAGTCTAAAATACCATGCTCATTTATATCTTCAAATTTTAGTTAACCAGAACTATTAGAGAGATATCAGATAGAAGCATTGCAAACTATGCACTGATGGCAATATTTGGCAAAGATCCAAGTACCGATAGTAAAATTTTAATGCACAGCCAGCAAAAAAAGAGGAAGGCGCAAATGTACTGATTGTACCTCAAAAAGCTTTTGCCCTTGTGCTCTTCATAAAAAGTAGAGGCATCATTTTGATTCATTCTGCACAACCTCATTTTGGCAATTAGAAGACCTCTTTCTGAGATTGCTTCAACAACGTCTCCGAGTTTATCACACGCGTCAGGTTTGATGTAGCCCAAAGTTCTGTCAAAAGCAGATACATAATTACATAATTTACATAAAATATTTATCTCCTGTCTTTCAAACAAAATAAAGAAACATGCTCATGAATCCCTTTTTGACTTTCAGTGTCAATTTACCTTCTTTATGAAAATTACCCTTGTCATAAAAAGATTACAATAAACAGTTTTGGGCTGGTAAAAATTTCAGATTAAATACACAGTAATCTTTTAAAGAGATTTTTCTTGAGCAAGTTCAAATTAAGGTCTTCAATTTATCTGCATTAGAACTTTCTATGATTAGAAATTATTCTTCCTATGCAACACAATTGAAATTTCTTATTTTTTCACTGTCCAGGAAAAGTATAAAAAAATGAATTTATGACAAGAAAGGCAATTATCATTCATATACAATATCACATACTTTTCTAACTTGTTCACAAGTTTTCTTTTGGTAAAGTCATCACCAAAGTCCACAATTTTAAGCTGTCGACCCAAAACATTGATTGAGGCACCAATGTAAAGATCTTGTAAACCAACATTGCAGGAAGCTAAATTTGTCTTCAGGAACATTTTTCTTGTTTTTATGTCAAACTGCAAAGAAAAGGAATACACATGAAAATGATTTTTGTTAAGATATTATAAATAATTTTCCTTGATGTTGCTGTAGGAAGTACTTGCCAATTCAAAAAATATAATGACTGAACATAAGATGCTGCAATCTAAATTTAATCTTCTTCTTCATGGCGGATCCTTGTAGGACGTAGCCTCCCACACAGCTGAGCGGAAACCGTCTCTGTCTTGCGCAAGTATACTGGCTTCCCTTACAGAAAAGCCAAGCCAGTCAGAAATGTCTTGAGTTCATCTCCTTCTTGGTCTGCCTCTGCCTCTCCTGCCCTCCACAGCTCCTTCTAAACACAATTTTTCGAGGTTGTTGTGTCTGACGACGTGTCCAAAATATTTCAATTTTAGTTGCTTTATATTTTTAAGGAGCTGGCGTTCTTTCATGCCGAGCTCTTGTAGGATAGTTTGATTTGGTCTCCTTGCAGTCCATGGAATTCTAAGTATTTTTCTGTAACATTTCATTTCAAATGCATCTATTTTTTCCACATCTTTTTTTGTTAGCGTCCAAGTTTCGCATCCGTATGTAGCCACTGGGAAGATGCAGGATTTCAAAATTCTCATTTTAAGAGGAGTCGATTGGCTTTTCCAGATGTTCATCATAGATTTTAGTTTAGAGGTTGCAATAGCCAATCTCTTTCTTATGTCTGGAGTTATCTTTCCATCAGCCTCAATGTTTGCTCCTAGATAGTTAAAGTGAGTGACATTTTCCAGTGCCTCATTGTCTATTAAAATACTTGAAGCAGGGCTTTTGTCTGAATCCATTACCTTTGTTTTCTTGGCATTCAGGAGGAGATTTTTATTCTGGCCTAAATTTAATACCAATCTATAAACTGAGATGGTTTTTTTTTTTAATTCTTCTGATTTGATATTACTATAGCATTTTAGTATTGATTCAGAAAGTAAAAATTTATAGTCAAACGAAAAATTTATTGAAGGTTTTGAGGTTCTTTTATCCACACAAAAAATGGAAAATTTAGTGTATGATTAAAAGTGTATTAAGAAAGTGAAGTTAATTATGTACCTGTGGTCTTTTTGCAAAATCTTTTATGCCTCTTCGTGCCAATAAAAAAAGGAGCAGTTTATACACTTCATATATATGAAAATTATTTTTTTTTTAAATATGCAGCTTACCATCTCAATACTTTTGCTGCCAGAAAAGTAAAAGAACTGAAATGTTCTGGTACGAGCAGCCATTTCCTCATACCATTCCACCATGAATGCATAGCGATCGTCAGCCTGAAAAAGATATTTCAAAATCACAATTTTTCTCTTTCTTCGGATTAAAAAGTAATTAGTTACAGACAGAAGAAGGGTCATCTCATATTTCAGTGTCACATAAACCTATTCCCACTTAAGTCAATTTTATTTTACTACGTCCTTGAACGTTTGCATCATAGAAATTTAAGCACCCACAGAAAGTCGGCTTTTGCATAAATCAGTTATTTTTGGATATAAGCTGGTGAAGATTGGACTTGTTTTATGAAAAAAACAACAATTTTTTTCTACCTGTGCTTATAAAGTTAAAAAATACTTTCTTGGTCGGTCAAGCTCTAGCGGTACCATGTTGGTATGTGTCTGCAAGTAATCAACATTGATGACAGTTGAGTTACATTTTGATAGGCATCGTTATTTTTTTATAGTCCAATAGCCCTGATTGAGCAATAATTTGACTATTGTTCTTCAATCCAATACTTTAAGTTGCAGTTTAACGTCACCATTTTCTATAGGGTATATTCTCACATTGGATGTGAGATTGGAGATTTGTGTTTTGTTAAAAAATCGAGAGCAAGTTCCGGTCTGGCAGCCCCAGTTGATATCATATAGAATCTAATTGTCTGTGACAATTGGGGAATCTGATCTAACCATAATTATGACGAAATATGTAAAGCAAATTAAGTTTATATACCCATAGAAAAACTATTGTTTGATTTCTCTGCCCCCTACAAAGCCTGCTAAGTCAAATTAAAGCAACTCTCTTAAAAAGAAAAATTATCACTGGTTCCGTTTGACAGTGAAAACTTGATTCTACAGTGAGATAAACAGTCCCAGAATCTCGTAGATTATTATTACTTATCTGATACTTTAAAACTAATATTACAACGGAGGCTGTTTTGTCTGTCTACCACATCAAAGCGGGTTCAGTAAAGTATTAGATTGATAGATTAATCTAGATCTGGGCCCAGGTCTACTGAGAACTACTGCGATGGTTAATGCAGTAAGACATGGCTAATCTCAATGTCTTTTAACCTCTAAATATCTAGAAAATTCTCTCTCCTTATTTCATAACAACAAAGCATATTTGAGGAAAAAAAACCACACTTTTATGTGCTCCAAAAAGAAGGAAATGCAATCTAGCTGGTCAGAGTCACAATTGAATGGAAACTGTACAATGGGATATAAAGTTACAATTGCCGGTGATTGAGTATGTTGCAATAGCTCTGGTTGTAGCCCCTGGGTGCACAGAATCTTTTTTTTAATTTCAAATATGAGAGAGGATTTGTTTGCGTCAAATTTTGTAAAGATTTTTTAAGTCTAATATATATAACAAGACTCGAGAATCTATTATAACCTGATGACACCTATTCTGGACAGATCTACTTAGCAAGGCAATAAAACTAAATCAAGAATAACTAGATCTATGCCACATGTAATTTGAATTGCTGTTAAAATTTGATAAGATATAGATCTAGAAATAAATTTGTTTGTGTTGGTCAAGAAACATACATTCGCACATAAAAACAACTTTAGATCTGCATGAGCCTATGGGTAGATATCTAGGCCAATGGTTATATCTTCTATTAATCTTGCCGTATCTCTAGCTCTTGTTAGAGTCATAATTTATTATCACTCTGTTAAAATGTTACTGGGAAAGGATTTTCTGCTTCTATTTAAAACCTATGACATTCATATGTTATAATTTCATTTTGTAATACCTCATGTCCCAGGTTAAGAATAGCAAGGTAGAAAGTAAAACGTAACTTTTACATTAGACTTGCACAGAGCCCTAGTAGCAGACTACAGACATTTCAAATGTATTTTATGGGTGGTCTTGCATTTATTTAACTGAATTATCACACTTATATGGTATTGCCTAGATTACTGCTAACACTTGCACCAGAAAATAAGTACAGTACTACCGGACTAAAATATGATAAATGATCTACTAGCTAGTAAAGCTGGGGTGCGTCCTCAAGAACGATTCTAACTCGTTCATCTCAGCGAGCTGGTATAGAGGCTGTCTCTCTGGTGGTGGACAATCTCATATCCAGTGTACAATGCAGGGATCCACCAGCAGCCAATCAGTGGCTAATGGTTATATGATATGGTCTTAGGCCTTGCTCATTCATAGAACTTCAGGAAAGAGGGGGGAATCACTGGTTTTGTAGGCAACAGCCACCAGATAGCACAGTTGGGTTAGCTGTGAGCCACTAGAGGCAGGCTATAGCCTAGGAGCCAGTGGGGATTTCCAAACACACTATAAAAAAGTGTATAATTATAGATTTTCATGATGCCATTGAATCTAAATATGATGATTATCGGTGCATTGTCCCTTTCTCATACCACACACTAGGCTCTGTGTTGGCTTTCCTTTATATCCAATTCTTCTTCCATTTTCTGTGCCCTAACCAACATTGCAAGGCTTATAAAAATAGCTTGACTAATGAGGAATCGCATCACAAGTTATTTAGAAATAAACAGTGAAGGGCGGGGAGGGGAAAGAAGGACTTTATAAACGATTCAGAGGATTATTGCATTCAAATTTTCAAAAGCCGCTGGCGCAGCGAGGCAGCGACGACAGCAAGGCCCATAGACTATAGAGCCATATGATCCAACAAGCCTTACAAGGCCAGCAACTGGCAGCAAGGCCCGTCGAGCCACGAGACCCGGTGAGGCTTACTAGACCCATAGAGCAATCATGCCCAGCGAGGCCCATAGAGATCTAGCGAGTATGAGCTCACGATTCTGTATCTGCCTCAAGTGTGGACGGAATCAATCCCAGATTGGCGAGCTCTAGGCTACTACTAGCTAGGCCTAGCCCACTAGATACGGGAACTTGCCCTGGTTTTTTCAGTCAAGCTCAGATAACTCATAATTACCGTGCTTGTGAGAATACCCTAAATTCAGAGCCTGGTGGAGAAATCACATTAGTCTAAGACTAAGACAACAAGGTAATTTGTGTATAGGCCTATATGCATAAAAGCATTGACTTCATTTTGATTACTAAAAAAGGATTAACTACTTATTCCATATCAAATTTTAATATCAGGCGGCCTTAATCTAGATTTAGGTCCATATAGAGCTCTAGGTTTGTACAAATCTATATCAAAATAATAAAGGAGAACCGTTCTCAGGGGGTTCTGCCTTTTTCACTCATGGCACAATAACAAGACAAACTAGTGCAATCGCTAGACAGACGATCATATCATCTCTTAAAATGTTTAAATAACTCTACAGTAGAAAAGCAAAAATTTGATTTAGCAGTTGAAGCAAATACCTACCATTTTAGCTGTTTATATGTCCTATTGTTGGTAGATGAAATTATTCTAGACCTACGGGTAACCTACGAGCATTTCGCTCTAAGCCTTGTTGTAGCAACCAAAACGGAAGTTGAATTTCTTGCCGTGCTTTGATTGGTCCGGAACAACGCTTACATTTCTCATGGGAAGCGAGCAATCCTTTACCGGTAGGTAAATTTGGCGCCTGTCAGTTACCCATCACAGTATCAGCGTCATTATTTTTTATTATTTAGTTCCATTTGTAAATGCGCCGTTTGCCATCTTGTTTAAAATGCTCTAGGCGCATACAATTTTTATCAATTATTTATACAATCGTGGTCGATGTTTGCTGCCGCTCCTGACAGACTGAGTCTTATACATGTAATTTCGTGAGGTGCAATAAAAATGAGAACACTGTTTATCGTGCTTGTCTACGTGCTCACGTTAATGGCGAGTTATCGTTTACTGTGTGCTCAGCCTCAGGTGGCCTACGGACATCTGGAATCATGTCTACTTCCTCTTGCTCAAATCTTTGAGATAAGTTACGATTCTACCCAATCCACCTTTCATAGTGACGAGTACAATATAGTTTGTCTTACAATCAAAGACTAAAATGTCGGTTCATTAGGTTTTTCGTACAAAATACTTCTTGTTTTCCCTTTAAAATTATACCTCTGGTCAAGTCATAGCAGCTAGCTATATAGTCGGAGTGTAAAGCTTCACAATCTCTCTCTCTCTCTCTCT
>BMAT01001555.1:65452-77827 GCA_019649035.1 Elysia marginata | reverse complement strand
CTACTACTACTACTACTACTGTTGCTGTCTTGCTTATTTCTTCTTCTTCTTCTTCTTCTTCTTCTTCTTCTTCTTCTTCTTCTTCTTCTTCTTCTTCTTCTTCTTCTTCTTCTGTTGCTGTTGCTGCTGCTACCACCTCCTCCATCATCATCTCGCTTTCACGGTAGACCCCATGGCGTCGCTACGCCCATTAGTGAGTTTGCAGATCTTTATGTCGACTGCACGTGCATGCACAAAGCTGCTAAGGTGAACGAGAATGAATCATACGGCAATAAAAATTTGGTCTCACCTAAAACGCTTAGTTTGGTTCACTTATTATTATACACCGATTTCTTCTGTCATTACTGACATATCTTTTTGTAAACAGTAAGACATGATTTTGTGTATGGGTTTTTCTAGCTTTGTTTCTTTTTGGTTTGCGTGTGAATTAGCAACCAATTTAATTTAAGCGAATGCCAGTTTTTAAGTGAATTAGTTTGGAGGTAAAACCGCCATGGTGGAAAAGTATTACGCTCACGTTCAAGGTCGAAATGCATGTAATCATGCAACAAAGTGAATTGTTCTTTCGCCTTCTTTAGCCTTGACTAAGATGGATATGAAAATATACTTCAACCTCGAAATTTAAGAAAACTTGACACGCAGATCCTAGAGGCCCTAAGGCTAAAAGAGAAGAAAACATGACACGTAAAATCTAAAAGAGAAGAAAATGGCGCTCAGAGCTTTGGCTAGATCTAGACCTAAAATACAGAATCTAGATCATGATATCTTTGAAATATGCAGATGTTTATGTAGATTACGTAAATTGATTTCTAGACCCAAGTCACACTTTCAGACACTTGTTTTGGATTCTAGCCCTAAATCTAACCTAAATCCTACGGAATTTGATAAACGAAGTTGGGAAGCGGGTGAAACTATAGTTTATTTATGTATGTTTTTTCCGTCTACGATTGTTGTGTAAAATGCCTCCTATGAACATCGGAACCGAGATCTTGCCTTTTTTTGTCTTTTAGGGGATAAGAGATAAGGAAGAAGAGAGATGGATGTGTTAATGGACATACAATGTAGACAGATTGTAAAAATTTATTTATGTATGTTTTTTCCGCCTACGACTTTTGTGTAAAATGCCAGGAACACCAGAACCGAGATGTTACCTTTTTGTTGTCTTTTAGGGGATAAGAGATAAGGATGAAGAGAGGTAAATGTGTTAATGGACACACAGTGTAGACGTATTGTGAAATAGGTAGGTTGATAGAGAGTTACATAATTTTAAGATTATTTAGCTAAAGGGACATATAAAAAAGTTATTGTAGATTTACATATTGTAAGAACATTAGAGAATATAAGGTTAGGGGGGGGGTGTATATATATCCTGCTGCGCATCTGGGGAGACCGAGATCTGGAGATAAATAAGAGGTGTGAAAAAGCACGAAGAACAAAGAAAAAAGAAGGGGTGCTTTTGAGGACAAGGAAGGGTGGGGGTGGTAGCGGCCACAACCTTTCAATGCACACGACAGACATAGGCCAAGACCACAGAAGCGTACGCTGAAGTAAGAACATACACCAGACTTAGTCTTACATTACTAGTGTTGTTGTTCTTTCTCCCGGAAGAGAATGCCAAACAGGTTTATTTTGATAGAAGCACGTGTAGCGCAGTTGATGTGATGCGATTGAAGTTTATACGCCTGTACAGTACCCCTGTGTGGGGAAACACGTTTACTCACCCAAGATCTCCATGCCTGAGGATTTTATGTACTGTGTACCGTGCCTGTAGAGCTATGCTACTACTCATCTAGCTCTAGCTCTACATTTTTGTCGTTCACTCAAATCTTTAGTTTGAGAATTAAAAAAGATGCCCCCCTGCAGCAGTAGCGGTAGTACTGATGCTGCTGAAACTTCTAGAATACTACTACTACTACTACTACTACTACTACTACTACTACTACTACGACCACCACAACCACCACTACTACTACCACTACTACTACCACTAACACTTGTTTGCCACCACTGCTGTAATAGCAATTGTCAAATTCTTACTCGGTAGGCTATCCCCGACAGTACATACAGTGATATTTTACCGTCTGCATGGCTATTACTGCCCATTATAGCATTCCTCGCCCTGCTATCAAACCTTGCTTGATGATGGATGGTTCACTGGTGAATGTAGTGACTATCATAATCGCGATCATAAACCAGTCGTTTTTTTTTTTTTAAATAAACTTGCTCTTCCCCAATTTCTTACAAGCCATCCCTGAAAGATGATAATAGTGTTTTTGTGGTATGAAGAATGGTAGGAAGCTGCTCTGATTTTAGACTACGGTTTTAATTGTGTGTTTTTCAGTATTGGTTTGTTGATACTAGTTGGGGGAAGTTTTTCATCGTTATGTTTCAGTACAGTTTTATGTATAATTTGGTTGTTGGCGGAGCCCATAACAGCGGAAGGTTTACACAAGGATAAAAGAAAGTGCTCGCACTATTTCGTAAATGTTTAGATGAGAAAACTTGTTACGTGCTGCTGACAGCATGGGATCCGGGGTGAGCTGAAGTTCGGTTTAACATCAGCGGAATAGGAAGGTAGTGAACTGGGCCAGAGAAATTTTTCTGCGGTATGTTACAAAACTTGTTCAGGTGTTTCACCAAGTGAACTATTGTGCGGATACTTGAACGGTAGGTGGACAGATAAACTTTTAATCGGATAAACAGTATATGTACGGCCACAGTATACCTACTCAGCTATATGTACTGTATATCCACAGTATTATTGTTGGTTTCAGAGATAAAGTATAGAGATAGATGTACGAAATTCAGTAAAAAAGAAACCTAAATAGATAAACACTTTGGTTATTCTTGTAGGTCCATGGACAGGTAAATGTGTAGGCAGGCAGATAGATTGTTAGATATGCAGATTGGTATAGACATACTTTACATTATATAATAGCCATCTGGCTTGAAATACCGAGACAGACATCAAAATTAATGTTGTATATTAAAGCTGAAGACTGCGGACTGCGTGCTGCCCTTTTCTCTGTGCCAAAGTCCCCAAGTGACTTCATAGAACAGTGTTGAGTTTCACCTTGACCTTTTGTTATGTTTTGGTCACACCCAGATATGTGTAAAAACATTTTGGGCCGCGTTATTTCCCTTTGTTTGGCTTTTTTCCCCCTTTTTGTTTTTATCGCACAGCATAGGTTGTGGCCTGAGCCCTCGTAGTGAACGTATTGCGGTGGCCTAGGTTGTTGCTACCTCCAGTGCACTTTTTGTGTCTGTGGTTAACCGTCAAACTAGGCGATTGAATCACGTCCGGTCTGGATGGAGGGGGTGTCTCAGATTTTCAGATTTAAATAGCATTTTGCCCTACTGAATCACTTCAATTCATCCAGCTTGGTTATACGTAGGAACCGAACAATCCAGGGAATTAGGAAAATCAGTATTTTAAAACAGCTCATCATCTCACAACAGCATCTTCCTAAAAAAATTCAAAATTTCCAATGAGTCGGTACGGTATCAGTAAAATGCCTGTCTTGCTCCGAGTATTCTAGTGAACTAAATACCCATATCATTTCTTGTCGCTTGGGTGTTCGTGTGCTTGTGATCAGTTTGGACCTTCGCCATCTTGAAGATGAACTCAATTAGCATCTGTATAATTTTTGTAGGCTATTCTTGCGTGTGTCAGGGTGTAAACCGATGCTAGTAACGCCAGAGAAGCCTTGACTCTTGACCCGGGAACTTTTGGTTGCGTGTCCAGACGGAATATGACATTTTGACTGCATAACTTTAAGAAATATTTTAGACTGTACTTCGAATGCCACAGAAGCCAGACGATCGTGATGTAGACTTGTAGATTTGTTACCGGTGATGGACTGTGGTGTGACCGTAGGGTTTGTGTGTTTGGAGAGGTGCATGAGTGTGGAGAGCTAGATGAGCATGTGTGCGCTTGAGATTGGTTGTACAACAGTGTGTGGAAAAAAAAAGGGGGGGGGGGAAAGATTCCTGAGTTTGAAGAAGAAAAACATGATAAAACTCCTTCTTACACTAGTAATATGCATGATCGAAAAAGTAAACCTCGCATTGGCCTTGAAACGCAGCATGAAACCCGCAGGTACTTTGCAATGCTTCAGATTTTTTTATTGTTTTTTTCGAGTTTCCACTGGATGTACACGCAGTCGCATTTATGCCTACTGCAATGCATGGGGTAACGTCCCCGCAGAAATCCTCAAAACAGAAGGAGAAAAAAAGAGAAAAGTCTAGTTTGCTAATCTCAGCCGGTGCCGGGAAAACGAATGGCTTTTTTGCGGCTTAAGACAGACGTTAAGCGTGAACATTAGGATGCGATATATACACCGCGAAAACCGCTAACATTAACCTTCGGCCCTGGGTCTCTAGCTCTGTTTCGCCTGCGATGTTTGTTAAGATCTCCGCAATACCAACACGCAGCGCGTTCTGTAACTTGGTGCAGCGTTGCACATCGCAGAGCTAGAGCTAGAGGCAACTCTGGAGTCAATCCCTAGCCAACTTTATCGCGTGAATGTTCCTCTGCGGTTTCTCACCTTCTCTCGAAATGTCCTATGGTTTCGAGGTTCCTCGCACCTCACGTACGGAAAACGAAACCCGTTTTCCCATAATCAAAATTTGTTCCCTGTTCCTTTTCCTTCCATTCTCAAAACTCGTAATTTACTAAAACTTGAGGGTGTTTTTATGTGTGTCATGCAACGTAATGCATTTCTTTATTCGACTGCCTCCCCCCTCCTCCCATTTCATTTCTTTCATCACGATCGTACAGTCACGCACACATTTTCCCAAGTATTTTAGCACACTTTACTCCTGTCTTCACTTTGACACCCTAATCCGTGCGACAGTTGACCCAGCTTTAAGCCAAGATTAAATTGCTGTCAATGTCCTCTGGTTTGTGTGATGAGCTCAGGCAGACTTGACCCAGATTAACACCCGAGCAGGAGAATCAGGGCCTGGGGTCTCAATCAAACCGGCCTTCATAATCATTACGATCATCTGCGATGTCTTCATTAATTTTGGAAACATTCTGTACGCCTGTCTTTTCTTCTGTTATATGGTAGTAGATTGTGCTTGAATCAAGTGTAATGAAATTTTTTTTTCTTCAAGCTTACAATTATCGATTGTCTTTGTGATGATGACTTTTTAAGATTCTATGTTTCTGTGTCTGTCTGTCAGTCAGTCTGTATATCTATCTATCTATCTATCTATCTATCTTCTATCTATCTATCTATCTATCTATCTATCTATCTATCTTTCAAAACCATGTTGAGCCCTATACCTTTGTGCCATAAGCATAAATCTAATTACTATATCTGTCATATGTCTTTTTTAAATGAAAAAAAAAACATTCTAATTGGAAAAATTTACAGAGATCTTTCGCAGAAAGTAGATGGGCCATCATAGCACAGCTGGACACTACACGGAGAGATGTCACTCCGCTTTACTAGGTTCAGAAACAGGGCATTCTGTCTGTCTGTATGGTCATTTTAGTAGCCGTGTTGTACCCGGTAGTGATTGAAAGATTTTGCGTATGAAATAAGCAGTGGGTGGAAGTAGGCGTTAAGTGAAAATTGCCGAAACATGCTTGCCTTTGGTATGATTCGAGCCTTCCAAACCTTTTTTTTAATTAATCACTTCGGTTAGGATCTGATTCACATCATTAATTTGTGTTGCACTTGGTCGGCCTTTTTCTTTCTCTCTAACTGTTGCTTTCCTTTGTTCTTGTTGCTGTTATTATTGTTGTTGTCTCCTTTATCCTAGCCCACCCCAATATGATCGACTGGCTTCACCGGTACCCATTTACCTATAGGTAGTTTTTCAATTCCTGCTACTGTCACTCTTGTTCTTTCCTTCCTCTACCAACTCTTCAGGTGTTTCTGATTGGCTTCGTGACGATAGTTTGTTCTTCGTCTGAAAATACAGCTCGTTTTTTGTAAGCCTAGGCTTTTGTTGTTGCTACTGTTAGTTTTTACCCCATCCTCCTCCGTCTTATCTCCCTCAATTTTAAAATTCCTTCAACGTGCCTTTGTATCTAACAATACATTGCCTCTCCGCTTCCCCGCCACTAGTTATATGTTTCTATCAGTCTTTTTCATCTCCTCTCATTCTCTCTTTAACTCAAAGCTTCTCGCCTCATCTCTCCTTTCCGTACGAAAAATTGAATATTTCTCTTTGTATATCTTTCTTTCTTCCTTCTTTGCCGTAACCTTCTATCCCAAATTGCCCCCCCCCTCTCTTCTACGCATTCTCTCTTTAACGGTCCAGCAGTAGATAGATAGCCAATGGTCATCTATTCAGTAGGGCTTAAGATCGTCAGACCTCCAGCCCCCAGGCCTGTGCACTAAGTTGTTGTGAATGGGACCCTGGAATGTATACAAATATTGGCTGTAGTCTAGTAGAGTATACACAACATTTTACCATAATGTCTTCGTCTGCACTGCCCACTGTACAACACCTGTCATCCTCCTTTCCTCCACTGACCTGAGCGGGGAATGTTCTGACCGACTTGGTCACTGTGTGCCCAAAATAATTGCATCATTCTCTGCTTGTCCCCTATATTATAATTTATATGATTGTGTTTCTTCCGTTTTCCTTCTCGCTGATTGCTTTGTGAGGCATGATAGGAAAAAGGGTATTATGCAGCCTATATAAAAAGCTCTTAGAGCAGTTTTTGATACGTAATTCCGCACCAACAGTAAGAATCACGTGGTAGCTATTGGTCAGCCGTATTTATATATTCCTCCTTTCTTTGCTTTTCCTATCTCCTCGCACGTTATCTCTGACTTTTAGCCTATCATTCATTTACACACACGCGTCAACCATTCCATCAGTTTCTCAAACACACTGTCTTCTTCTCATGCACCCCCCCCCACTCTAAGAAAAAAAGAAAAGGCTCTCAAATCTCATAGATACATGGATTTGGCGTCTGTCTGTCTCCTTTCTCTCTATCCATCTTCTTCCCCGGGGTGATGCCTCTGTCTTCGCTCCTCTCCCTATCGGTAAATTATCCATCTGTCTTAAAACCCTTTCTCGTTTTCCCTTTCTCCGCTCTAAGGTGTAACTTCTTGATTCATCAATGCACCCCATAAGTCTATGTAGATTTATCTCTTCTCCCTCCCTCCCCCCTCTCTCTCATGTTGTGAGGCAGACCTTTAGTTAATTGTCGCCTATGATATGTTGCACCGCTATTATCGGTCAGAAAATCACATTCGATCGGTACCTAGATTTAACATCTTTTTCAGGCTAGGCATGACTGTATTTCAGTACGGATGCTAATTATTCCTTGCGTACTTCGAACCATCTTAACTTTTTATTTCCTTTAACAGATAACAATTCTTTCACTGAGCTTGCGAGAGTACATTGAATTTTCTGTTTCTCAAAGAATTAACAGTGTGTCTGAACGTTCTGTTTAGATGTAACACCGAAGAAAATTTTTTTTACTATGGTGAGATGGTGTCTCTAAAAAACAAGTCTTAAATCTGTTCCATCGCTGTGCGGCTACATATTAGCTCTTAAGATGTAATAAGACAAGCATCGAAGACGTCGTCTACACGAAAAACACTTGGAAATAAATTCTGATTTACATTAGATGTGTAGGTCAGGATTAGTGTTAGCGTTATTTGAATTCTATATTTTTATATTACAACGATGATTGAGGAAAGCCGCCGGTCCTCAGTGTAACGGATTAAAGCTGTGCGGCTCCTATGTTAGCTACTTACAGTAAGTTTGCGGTTTCTGGACATTCCTCTTGCTTTACGCCTTCTAGATCTAGAGTGACTCATCTTTTTTTGCCTTGAATGTCAAGCCAGTCAAGGTTGCCTTTTCGGAACGTATTACTAACGTTAATTCATAACTGTAAGTGTATCGGTTTTGTGGACATGTGCAAAACATATGGCTGTCGGATATAGCAGTTTCAGTACGTTGATGACTTTAGACAGTGTTCCGCCTTTCTGGGTATATTTTTGTGGGTAAACCTAGTGACCTCATGGAAATGTGAATTACTATGTCGGATTGTTATACTGTTGCAAAGCCAGTGTGTTGTTTTTTTTTTCTTCTTTTTTACTGCTGCTCGTGGATGTGTCCTGAAGATGTGAAGTTTTGTGATAGCCTTTACGGAAAGCTTTCGGATTGTCTGATTTTTTATGGAACTGTAGCGTTGTACCCCAGCCACGCGATTCCAGGTCACGACTTCATATTTAAATAATTCTACAGTTAGAAACCTATAAACTTTAGGTCCGGTTACAATATAAAACTATCTGTAGTGTAATGCGAGGGTTGATTTGTAGTGTTGTCTCTTATAAACATGGACTGACCTTTTCTCATCACCTTTAGTTTAAGCATCGTTAATTACAAGACTTATGAGATGTAAAAAGCCTTTAATTTGCCAGTTGACCTGATCTTTAGGAACATCCACATGATTATTAACATTAAACTGTTTCTTTTCCTTTTCTCGTTTTAACAAATTGTTTTTTGTGCACCCCTGAACGCACGCAGTTATTAACCTCGGACGCGGGTACAATTTTTTTTTTTCTGCTATGAATAGCTAGACCAATTTTCTTTGACTTCATGTATAAAATTCTCATATCATTTGTAACACGAAATGATGCTAGGGCAGAGAGGAGGTGTAGGAAACACGATAATTTTAAAATGCGGTCGCCCGCATAATTTTGTAAAATACATAGTGATACATACGTCAGCCGTGTCTCATTATCCAATAACTTCAATGTATCGAAAATCGAATATCATTTGTAGTTACTAATACCGTGTCTCGGGTGTACAAATCAAATCAATCGACAGAAGAAAGAATGATATTTTAAGTAGAATTTCTATACAATGAGTCTTACTGTTGACCCAGCATGAGTTAAATATATTATAATAATACCGTGTCCTTTGTAAATTATGGAAGCAGTCACTGCGCAATCATATAATAGAGAGATTTTAATATATGAAATTAGCAATTAAAGACATTAAGAGTCCTTTATGTTGTTCAAGAGAGTTAATCCAAGCAGTCTTTTCGATATCAGGTTCGTCGCATAGATCTATAATTATATTTATACTTTATTATATATGTGGTAATTTGGCTGACTAGCTTATCTTTTCAGAGAAGAAACACAGAATATATCGATAAGAAGAACGTGCGATGAAGAATAGCTGCTCCGATCAGTCCAGTTATTGCAGCAGCCGGGAATAGCTCGCTGCCGTCCCTGGCGTGCCTTGGAGGTTTTGGTATTTCGGAATCTCTGTGTTGCTCTGTCTGTCTGTCTGTCTGTCTGTCTCTCTCTCTCTCTCTCTCTCTCTCTCTCTCAGTCTCACACGCCCTTCTCTGTCCTTCTCTCTCTACCTCGTATTAGTCGTAATCTTTCTTGATCTTTATTTCTCACGACCCCCCTCCCTCTGTCTCTCTCCACCCCTCTCTTTCCCCCTCTCTTTAAATTTCCTTCTTAATCTTTCTCGACCTATGTCTCTCTCTCCCCCTCCCCCCTATCTTTCTCTCTCTCTCTATATATCTCTCAGACTTACTGAAAGTTTTCAGGAACCAAATCATGTTGACCAGCTTGTACTCTGTCTGTCTCTGTCTCTCCCTCCCTCTCTCTCCCTCTCCCCCTATCTTTATCTCTCTTTCTGTCTCTCAGACTTACCGAAAGTTTTCAGAAACCAAATCATGTTCACCAGTTTGTACTCTGTCTGTCTCTGCCTCCCTGTCTCTCTCCCTCCCTCCCTCTCTATCTCTCAGACTTACGGAATGTTTTCAGAAACAGAGCATGTATACTAAGTCATGTTCACCAACTTGTACTGAACTACACCAGTTTTGACCTCACCTTATATGGTCCTCATTTCTCTACTTCTCTCTGTCTCTCCACTTTTTCTCCTGTCGACTTAACCTGAACCACGTAGTTCCTTCCATTTTGAGCCAATTTTTTTTTAGATTGTGGGGGTATTTCTTTGTCCCTCCAGTCTTAATTACTTTTCTTTTAAAATTTAGTCGGTCGTTCCCCAAATCTTTCCTATTAGTAATCGAATTGGCGAAAAGTTTTATATCTTTTCATTTCCATAATTATGTAAAAGCCGAATTTTTAGAGAGTTTTGAATTGACCTTTCACCCCGTGATGGTGTTTTGGAGCAATCACCAAGGCGTTAAAATGTAATTCAACTTCTACTTTAAAATAAACATACCCTTAATACTAACAGTGTAATCTGTCGTAAAAATATCCAGAATTTCTTTGTAATCATAGCCTCGGGCGCTTGCTCATACAGGTTTTATTGGTCTGAGCGGAGGACAACGACATTTTGTTTACCGAGATGACCTCGTTTGTTTACTTCAACGTGAATGGTGAATTATGTAAAGCTAACAGTGCTGTTGGATTTTCCATTTCGTTCTGTCATTAGCTATTTAGCTGTCAACATGTTTTTGTTCTAATCTGGCGCTTATGTAGGCCTACACAAAAACATTCATGTAATACACGTAGTCCTAACTCAGCACCACCATGCAGTGAAATGATCTAACTGATGGTGTTAAGTGCGTCTTTTTATGACAGCTGAAATTGGTTTTGAAATTGTGACTTTAAGCACAAACAATAGACCGTTTACCCAACTTTGTTACGTTCCCAGGCCCACGCAGCATTCGTGAATGTGTAATGTAAGTTTTACAATTCTTTTCGACCATTTTCTTAGTTTGCTGAAAAATTTTGTACGACTTTTTATAATATTCACGTATTTCAATTTTTTTTTTTTTGCTTAAAGAAAGGACAAACCAATAATTTTTCGTTATTCGCCTCTACTATAAAGCGAACAGTTATGGTTCAGTAGCGAATAGTTTGGAATAGTGAAAGTGAACTTAAGAAGCTAAAACAAATACCCAGGCACATAGAGTGTATTTGATGGTCATGGACCTGAAGCTACCAAAACCGATAAGCCTGTAAAAAATTTTACTTTCCATGACCCGAGAGCAAAGCCTTGTAGCTCCGGCGTCTCCACCGTTAATACTCAGGCTCTAGGCATTATAAACATTAAGAAACAACAGCCATGAGCCGCTCCGGCCCCGTTACCGTCACGGCCGTGCGCACCTCAGGGAACGTCACGGTACGCAAGCACCCCATCATCACCAAAGTGGTCGGCACGCCGTCGTCGCCAGCAGGATCATCGTTGTCGTCGTCGTCGTGCCCATCGTTAGTGCACTCGCGCGTGACGGTGTACCATGCGAGCAAGATCGATCTGCGCTACTGCCGCTCTCTGCACAGCTGCGGCTCCTGCACTCTCGGCCGTACCGAGGCGTTTCCGTGCGGCGCGGTGCACTATGGCATGTGCGAGGCAGTCACCCAGCCGCCTGCGCAGCTGCAACAGAAGCGGGTTGTGCTGAGGAGAGCCGTCTCCAGCCCAAACTCGCCAACGAGGTCTCACCCGCAGTCGCCGACGTCTCGGTATCCTGGCAGAGCCGCCAGCTCCTCCCCCTCCTCCCTTCGCTACTCGTCCTCAGTGCACTACAACACGTCCCCCACAAATCGAGCGCCGTCCTCTCCACAACCCGAGGCCGCTGGCCCGCCTTCTCCACGTCGTTCCCAGAGCACCCCGCCCAGCCGCAGTCTGACAATCTTACGCGAGGGGCACGAGCTGGCAGGCTCGCCTTTCGACGTTCGCGGAGCGGCCACGATGGCAGCGTCTGGTGGTTATCTGGTGCCCACGTCACCCATGTCTCCCAGTGGCGGCGGCGGACAATTCCAGTGGCCCCAGCACCACGGACAGCACGCTGGCTTGCTTAGGCTTCACCCGCAAGGCCGTCACCAGCTTGTTATCAATAGTCAAAACCTGCGGGGACTGGCCGCCATGGGGGACGTTTACCCTGCAAACATCATGGACACTGGCACGGGCCGTATGCCTGGATCAGGGGGAGGAGGTGGCGGTGTCGCTATCACCATTCAGCAGCACGGCGGGCGCACAAACATCACTAGCAGCGGCCTTGGAGGTAATTCCCCAGACATCAAGATTGAAGGTGAAGGCCATGAGATCGTTATACAGGGCGGGGGCGGGCAGAACATCCGGGTTTCCCAGCCCTGGTCAAGTGGTCGCTCAGGCCCCGTTATTCGCATACAAGGTCAAGGACAGCAATACCGTCCAGGACAGGGCGTGGTTATTACGTCACCCCCTGATTCCCCCTCCCCGGGCACAGTGACATCGCCAACACCATATATTGTCACAAGTCCTCCGGCAACCCCGCCTCTCGCTCAACCCCAGCCCGCTCCCTTTGAATACCCTGACACACCCCTCCCACCACAGCAAAGCCTCCAGCCAACTCCCAAGAGTTTCTCATCCACAACGCAAATCGTGCCAAAGAAGCCAACGGCTCGCGTAGCTCCGGCGCCGTCTGTT
>BMAT01001551.1:76978-89622 GCA_019649035.1 Elysia marginata | reverse complement strand
AAAAGACCAATGAAGTAAAAAAAAAAAAACCTGCACGCGGTGCAAGATTATTTAAGTCTTTTTGAAGAAAGAAGATTTTAAGATTTTAAAACTTTTAAATAGTTCCAATATGACTGCACAACTCGGCAGTAAATTAGAGCAAGATCTAGTTGGAGGTTTTCGTTGAGCTTAAGCTTACAATAATGCACCATGGTGACTTGTTGGTTGTTTGAATTTTAACGTCTCTTTTCAACTACAAGGTTATATCAGAGATGGTGCTTGGGACAATTGAAAGTCTGCTGCCACACCGTGATGTAAGGAGCACTTGCATACACCACACCCAGTCACATTATCCTGACACCGAGCCGACCAGACTTAACACTAAATCCATAATAATGCCAGACACTAGGCGGATCAGCTGCTAACACCAATTTTAAGTCCTTGGTTTGACTCGGCCCGGGATCGAACCACTCACCTCCCAATCTCTGAGGGAGTGTCTTACCGCTAGGCCACAGAGCCGGTCCATGATGACTTGCCCGCCCGTCTGGCTACATCAGATTTTTAGCCTTTTTAAAGTTTAATGGGCGCAAGAGCGACCGCACATGCGCTTCATTTATGAACTGTTTTATTTCCTTCTAGATTGTTAAATGCAATAAACAAAGTCAACTCGGTTTGTCAGTCCCATTTTGTATTTCTTTATATTTTTGTTGCGGTAAAGCCGAATTTTGCTGCAAGTCAACACATTTTTGGTCCCGAGGTTTTGGCTTTATTAGGATTCTTCTATATTATTAAGACCGTCAAAGTGGTTGAGGTTTTATTTTCCCCGGAAGATTCTTTCCCGTCTGAGACTAAAGGGGCCTACACACGCTCAAACTTTTTTTTATCAATAGTATTGACGTCAAACTTTTTGACAGTTTTTTGATCGTAAGTAGGTAGTGTTGATGGCCTCAAAAGTATTGACATCAATAGTTTGATGGATCTGATTTTTTAAAAATATTTTGCGCAAACCGTCAAACTATTGAGCGTGTGTAGGCACTCATCAATATTTTGTGCAAAAATATTGAGTGAGTGTAGGCAACCGTCAAACTGTCAAAAAGTTTGACGTAAAAAGTTTGACGTCAATACTATTTATGAAAAAGTTTGAGCGTGTGTAGGCCCTATAACAGCCCGCCGGCTGGAATGAAAACTCCAATAGACTTCTGTAAGTGACGTCAGTCTCCCTAGATTTAGTCTCGCAAGATCTAGATCATATCAAAAAGGAAAAGTTAGTATTGCCACGTTAATTTACATGTATCAATAATTGTTTGTAGGAAAAGAAAGATTTGTTTAATTTTAAAGATCTATAGGATTCTATAGATTTAAAGTTTTGAAACAGCGAATCATAGAGAGCGACAGAGGCCAAGAAAGCCAAAAGTACTGCCAGTCTGCTTCATTGAATGCTTTCTGAACCTTCCATTCTTCGTCTTGTTTGAACCTTTGATGGGGTATCAAGCATTGCGATATCCTAGAAGCAGTATCCTATTTCCTTGTCTAAGCCGATATGGTCAAGGCTTTCAAAAATAACCCAGCCAATGACATCATAGGCCCTCTTCAGTATTTATAGCTTCGGGGTTTAGAGAGTTACCTGCAGAAGTCTATTAGAGTATTCATTCCCTCAGCCCGCCGCTTGCATCGAGTCTCAACAGTAGCCTTTGCTTGTTACACAGCTTAGTCGCGAGTGATGCACTCTCTAGCAATAATTGGAAACAAAGAAATATGCGTGTTTTTAAAAAATTAAAAATCAATGTCTAACTATATGAAAATTGCCACACCTGGAGTGATTATTAGTGCATTTATTGTTTTACAAAGAGTGTCCAGAATAATTCCAACTAAGACTTTTTGGAGTAAGATGCTATTTCACCTGGAGAAATTCTACTCACGTTAAAGTATACAAATTACTACAGTACATGTCCTAAAAGTGTAAGTACAATTCAGTCGTTTCCAGACAACTCGATTACATTGTACTTGTTAAATTCGACGTTCAATTATCATTATATCATCGATATTGTTTCCCTTTTATTTCATCCCATGCAGATAAACAAAGGACAATGCAATGTGAAACTTTTTGGTCCCTGCGGTTCGGAAGACAGTGTATGTAGACTGTACTGTTTTGACTTTCATCGATTGTTGGTGCTAAACTTGAGTTGTGTTATCCGAGGGAAACAAAAATGCAAATAACAAATTTACTCACTGCATTCAATCAAGTGAGAGTTCATTTTATTCTATGACAAAAATATAAAGATAAAGAAAGGACCATATCAAAATCAATTATCATTCTGGATATTGACTAAATTACATCTATTTAAAGCAAGCTTCAAGGAGTTGGTTTTATAAATCTTACAGTTTAACTGTGTATCTTGAAGCAAGTGATCTATCCCGCTGACAGCGGCACTTGCATTCTCAATACTTATATATAGCTTTTCCATAAAATGAGTCGAGGTGACCTGATGTTCAAGGTCAGGAAATTGACACTGTCTATCAAAGTTTAAAATTGTTAATAATATTTTTCTTGGTAATGTACATATTGAACGCTTTTATGTGCAAAATCAAGACCATTGAAATAATGGCTGGAAATGAGGTATTCAACAAAAGGACAGATTGATTATCTGGACAAATGCATAGTCTATTTCCTTCTTTTCTTGAAGATATTTCTCTAATCCCCGTGTTTCCGGACACCACAAACCTCGATCAATACAACAAATATTTATGTTTATTTTTTTTTCATTTCATTGAAATGAGATCTCTTTGAACCCTAATCTCCAAATTAATTCAAGCCATAATCAAGTTATCAAATACTGTACTTTATTGAATTTACCTCCTCAAAGATATTCTTAAGAGGCTCTCATCAATCTATACACAATGGAATACACTTTAAGTCAACGCCTATAAGGGAAGCTCTTGCTTAAAGTCAACTCTTTTTTGCAGTCCCATTTTGTTTCTCTTTATAAACTATATCTTTGTAATGGTTAAAGTCAACTCTTGCTTTGACTTTGTAACTCAAAGTCAACACATTTTTTCGATCCCAAGGTGTTGACTTCATCAGGATTCCAATATATATATCTGTGGCAAAATGTCAAACCTCTGTATCTAGACTACTTTTGTGGGGACACTACTCATTTTTCACAGTTAAAAAATCATTCTTTAATCAAACCAAAAAATATATGACTATGAGAAATTAAAAAAAGCCATCCTCACAATTGTTATTTTTATTTGATAAATTCCCTTGCTGAATAAATATTACAAGGTTTTTTTGCCATTTGAGGCAGTAAAAAAACAGCAACAAAATTTAAGACATCCGTTTCATAGCGAGTCTAAAGAAGTGTTTTATGTTTTCCAATTTGCATATATACATATATATATATAGATATATATATATATGGATATACAATGTACATGTAAACAAAAGATTACACACAACTGACTTCTTCAACTCCTACTCCTACTTCTGCGTTTCTTTTCCTTCCAGTCTCTTTCTCTACTTCTACTTCGACCCTTTTGCCTTCTTTCGACATAACCTTTCTTATGACTTGTTCTACTTTCAGACACATTAAAACGGTTTTCATTTTTCACCTTTTCTTTGTAAGAATATTTATCAAGTTTTCTTGACCTATCATGACCATAATGTTCTTTACCGCTTGTAAGACATTTTGAGTCCCTTTGTACTCTCTCTTCATCTTCAGATGATGAACTTCCTGATCTATGCCTGGACATTTGTTTGTGATCTCGCTGAAGCTGCGAGTGATGGCTCTTAAAATCCTTTGAGTATGTTCTGCTTCTATGCTTGTGATCTCCAAGTTTGTTCAAAATTTGTTGGTGCGACGGTGATTTATTTGAGCTGGAACTGGAAGTAGAACTCCTATCCTCATCATGCCTTGGCTTCCTCTTCTTGTCATCTAGACCAGCTTGACTGTTATCTCTAGGCTGTGATGGGCTAGCTTCTCTGTCATTCCTCTCTCTTCTGTCTTCTCTAACATTTCTCTCTCTTCTTTCTTCTCTGTCCCTCCTCTCTCTCTTGTCTTCTCTGCCACCCCTCTCTCTCCTGTCTCCTAAGTCACTCATCTCTCTTCTGTCTTCTCTGTCACTCCTCTCTCTACTGACTTCTCTTTCATCCCTCTCTCTCCTAACATCTCTTTCATCCCTCTCTCTCCTAACATCTCGTATATTCCTCTCTCTCCTACCATCTCGTTCATTGCTCTCTCTCCTGGTTCCTCTATCACTCTTCTCTCTTCTGTCTTCTCTTTCAATCCTCTCTCTATTGTCATCTCTGGGAAGCCTCTCTCTCTGATTATCTCCGTAATGCTGTCTGCCATGTTTGCGTTGGGGAGATAATGATGATGATGACGATGCATCTGAAGAACCACTTGTAGCCCTTTGCCTCCTTCTCTTATCACTGCGGCCGTCACCTTCTGGTGTTAAACTTATAGACCTACTATGCTTATCTGAAGTCCTCTTCTTTCTCTCCTTTTTTTCATTACTCTCTCTGTGAAGGTTTAAGGGACTTTTGTCTTTGAGTGAGTGGGATCTCCTCTGCCGGAAACCATTTTCATCATCATTGTTGTGACCATCACCATCATCAGAACTGGATGAGGAGGATGAACTTGAGTGTTTTTTCTTCTTTGCCTTCTTTTTCTTCTTCTTCTTCTTTTCCTATGTCAAGGATATTAGAAAAAATGAAATTCTGGTTAGAAAACAAAAATAAAAATTTAAACACCAAGACACACACATAGTTGTGATTTTTATTCCTATCTGCAATCTGCAGTCAACTCTGCCCAATTCATTTTCAGTCAACTTGTTTCTCTTTTTGTGTGTGTCATATGGGGACAGTTATACAGTGCAATCCGCATAAAGTTAACACTTCCAGACAAAAAAAATATGTTGACTTTAAGAAATAGTCGACTCTTTAAACATCATAAAGGTATAAAGAAATACAGAATGGGACTGAGAAACAGTGTTGACTTTAAGCAAGAGTTTCTCTTAAAGGTGTTGACTTTAAGTGGATTCTACTGTACGTGTATAAGGACTTGCACATAGCTCATTTTTTCACTTTAGTTAATGTTATTGGTTATGTTATCTGGAGATTGCAGGGTTGACCGTACTTCTCTAATGCTTGTCTTGCCTAATTGGAAGTAGCTATGGAGTACCCTGAGCTCAAAGTATGAACCAACACAAGGAAGAAGGAAAGGACTCACTGATGATAAGCACTTCACTTCAACAGCACAAGAGACTAGGAAATGAGTTGAACAGATACTGTGCACAGTAACTCAAGTTTGTCGTTCAAATCTTTGATTTCCACCATTTTCTCTAACAAAGATTGTCAAGAGTAAAAGAGTTACTAAGAGGATGTAATCATAAATCAAACTAATAGAAAAAAGTAAAGAACCCCCTCCCCCTACCAATTAAAAAAAGAAAAAAAAAGAAGAAAAAAACAGAGAATCTCCCATAGAAAAATCATGACATATTGTCATATTACTCATAACTGATGTTACAATAAGATTCTATACAAAGCCAAATGGTTATAATGTTGCAACAAAAGAAAAACCTAAACAATTTTATAGTAGCCTAGATACATTATATGACAGAAACCATTCAATTACGGTATATCTCTCACAACTGCCTTGTCCTATTTCATATTTAACAAAGAGGGAGATAGAGCAAGATAACACCGAGGGCACAAATTCATACTTGACCAATCCCTCCCACAACAACACACTTTAAATGGCTTTGGTGGAACCACAGTAATTTTAATGAAAGTTTTTCTTTAGATTTGGGCTGATGTCTGTACAAGATAACAGAATTTTAAATTCAAAGTTTTCTCACTTAAATGTCTAAATGGTTAACTAAAAACCTAATGCTTATTGCAGCCCCCGTCAACTAAAAAAAAAACCCCAACAACTCAAGCCCCAAACCCTAGAAATTTAAAATAAAACTATAGATGTCATCAGTTTATTCATGTACAAGACACTAACTTTCTTCTTTTTCTTCTTTTTGTGATGATGATCTGTCGCTTCAGATATGGGAGGCAACGCTGTGAGAGTTTCAAGATCAGGAATCAGTTCATATTGAGTGCCATCCTTGCCAGCAAAACAGTCTATTGTCAAATGACCTGAAGAAAAAAGTAGGATATGGAAAAAAAGGAACGAAAATGGTGAAACTTTCAGTGATTAGAGTTACTTATAAATACAGAAAATGCTGGAGGGTTGTTGTGACAATAGTTGGAGGAGCAACCATTGGACACAGTATTCCCAACGAGTGACTAGTGAGTGACAGACAAGGTAATACAATACAGATGAGTCTCTTGAGTCCACCTTCAGTTCACTTAATTCTTTTTTTTTTTTTGGTATACAACGAGGATAAAAATCTACAAGGACTTGAACGTAGCTCGATCCCCCCCCCCCCAGTCGATCTTACTGAATTTGTTCTATGAAGATCGACTTAAGGAGTTTGACTGTAAGAGTAACACAGACACTAGTATTTCTTGTATTCTTCCTGTGAAATAAATACAGTTAGTATACTAAAACTATTAATATCCTTTAAAAAAACTGAAAAATATTTTTGCGCAAAAAAGCAGAAAAACACACACACAAAAAAAAATCAAGATTGAACTATTCAAAACATTGGTAGCGGCGTAACTGTAAGTTTCCAGCATACTCCATGTCAAATTTGTTCTCTAAAACAAATCGACAAAAGCTGCTCTTTTCTCTGTTTTGACTTTAACAAAAAAAGATGGCTATTGGACAAAAAAAAAACCCTGTAATCTTGAATTTTAGATTGTATAGACTTTTAAAAATACAAAATCCTTGCACTATTGCAGTAATTTACCGTGTCCTCCACACCGACGACAGGTTGTATTGAGCTCAGCTCCGAGCTCTATCCTCTCCTTGCCAATGTGCTTCCACTGCCTGCGTTTCTTTGCATCTTGGCTGAAAGAAAAAAATATGATCAGTTTATATCTTGAAATGAGCTGGCACGTATGCCTTGCATTCTGTTCAAATGAGTCAGTTGAACAGCCCGCCTTGTTTTGAGATGTATGTTTTTGAAGTTAAGTCGGTGTTCAGAAACTGCAATGGAGTAGAGTTAAGTCAAATTGCTTGGAAAAAGCTAATTTGTGTTCAAAATATCAAAATTTTGAAAACAGCAGGTAGTTTACACAGAAAAAACTAGTACTAGTTGAGATCCCAAAATAAAATATTTTTATTTTAAGGTATCCATAATGATAAACTCGAGTCATGTGGACTCCACTGTATGTGACAGTATATAAAGACTAGGCGTAGTCCAGGCCTATATTGTTATGATTAAATTCTCACATCAGCTTCTGACTCAGAGTTTGGGTAAAGATGAAACCCTTGGTAAAACACATTTCTGTTATTTTCATTTTCTCCTTATATTGAAAAAAAAAACAAAACAACTTGCTCCCTGTTTAAAAGGCAGATCTTAACTCACTTGCTACGAATGCGCATCAATATTAACTATCGATTTCTCAAGCTAGATGCGCCAGAGGTGTGGGGTTTCGTTTCGGACGTTAGTATAACTTCTTATCTTTGTTTATGCCGAGTTTCCCGGATGTAACTCTTTAACTTTAGAAGTTATGGTTACTCAAACAATGAGACCCTAGTTTCACTTGCTACTGGCTGGGCAGAGACGAAGAAAGCTAACAAACATAATAATGAGGCAGAATTCAGTGATGAAGAAGTGGATCTAGAGTTAGATATGAGCGACAACGATTCTGAATATGAACTTGAAGGTATTGGTGGCTCTGAATCAGACTCAGAACCTGAAGTTGTGGCTAGTACTAGTGGAGCTCAAGTTAGATCTAAATCTAGATCTAGTGTCAAAAAAAAATCTAAAACCTCAAAAACAGCAAACTTAAAAAAAATTGTGAAAAAAAAAAGTTTTAAAGATATTAACTGTAAATAAAGAGCATTGCAAAGTTCTTTTCTTCTAAAACATTATACTAAATTATTGAGCAGATTAAACAATACTAAGATTTTTGATGATTTTTTAAAAACAACCCAAAATGGCCAGTATTCAGCGTATGTGACAGTGTTTGGAGCCCAGTGCTAAGTGAGTTAACAAATTTATCGCTTACTCGAGCTGTACATTGTTCGGATCAAGATCAGTTCCTGTGGTTTGATTCACAACTTTCATCGACAGCGAAATTTTCTCTCCTTCACCCTGTGAAGGAAAAAAAAACCAAAGGAAAAAATAAAGCATTAGCAAACGAAGAGGGTTAGATTCCATTGTTAGGGATCATTGGTTTGATATTACAGAGAGCTGTAATGTTTTTATTAAAAAAAGATACAAAAACTTAAAGAATGAAACAAAAAACAAACCGAAACATATCAAACTGATATATCATAAAGTGTTTTTATATAGCACTTTACCCAATAAATGCAAAAGAGCGCAAGACCCCTTCAGTTTCCACAGATTTGTTGACAGGCCTTCACCAACCAATATTGTTTCTAAACTCTCAACAGAGCAGCATCAAAATATTTTTATCACAGAAACATATCGGCAAGCTCTTTCACTGCCCAACTTTGGGCACTTTCTTATGCCAAAGTGAGGCAATGAAAAGTTTGAAAAGAGCCTTTACCAAGAACTAAATGTTAACAAGTAAGGCAAGGGTTCAAACCATCCAGAACTTTCTGCAGTTCAGAGGGATTTTGTCAAATTCATTGAAGAAAAGATATATGTCTTTGTGGCAGGGGTTTTCAAAGTTTCATTTTCAAAGGTAATACTCAAAACCAAGTTAACATGATTTAGTTTTTATTGTCTCCTAAGTACTGGGTGGTTGTCAGGGAGAAGAAACTATCATTAGTATATCCAGGTACACGACTATACTGAAGCCATTTGTGGGCAGACACACTAAAAGTAATGTTTTCAATTGTATATCAACAAACAGGTGGCCAAAGTCAACAATAGGGTTAACCATAAACTGTTTACCGTCATTTCGGGTGCAAACAGTTTGGGAGATCAGGAATTATTAAGCTAACAGTTGAGCTTATAGAGTATTTAAGAGGAAACCAGCATGGGAAAATAAAGTAGTTCAGCCGATGCCAATTTGAGGGATATTCAGTGTACATAAAAAAACTCCCTTACCTGTATCTCTATAGTCAGAATGACTACTTCTAGACTATGATGCCACATACAGTGGAATCCTAAGTCAACACCTAGGGGTCGAAAAAATGTGTTGACTTTAGAAAAAGTTGACTTTAACCATTACAAAGATATATAGAAATACAGAATGAGACTGCAAACAGTGTTGACTTTAATCAACAGTTTCCCTTAAAGGTGGTGACTTTAAGTGGATTCCACTGTACTTTTGAAATACAACAGTAAACCAATTCAGTCTATAGTATTTCTCCATTATCACATATGAAAAAATTAAAGGTTATGTGAAATGTTGCTGGTAAATTGTTTGAGTTGTAAGTATTTGTGTGCATTTACCTCAAAGCCGATAACCTTGCAGTAAACTTTCTCTCCCTTAGCAAGCATCTCAGAAGGATCTTCAATGCGAGCAGTGGACATTTGGCTTTTATGGACAAGACCTGAAACAGAGAGCGTTAGAAAATGGGATAGGCAAGAAAGGTCGGAAACGCACCATAAATTTACTAAAGAAAAAAAAAGAAAAAAAGGCTTTGAAGCGTAAGTTTATAAACTCCACATTTTCAGAATGAACTGCAACAGAATATCTGCATGTGGCTAACGTCTCCTTTCAATTGTATGAAACACCAAAACACCTCTTAAGCTGACAGAAATATCTGTATGTTTGCATGTTTTTTTTTTCTTTTTAAAAAGACCTAAATGTCTAAAGAAGACTATTTTGATGATGCTGAAGAACAAAACCACAGTATTTGCATGATAACAAAAAAAAAAGTTAAAACTTTAAAACCCTTTTATCTTTTCTGAAAAGATTATAATACTGGTATTATCATTATACAGGGAAAGCTCATACTAGGTGATGATAACTTAAATCCCCTTGGAATGAACAAAACCTGTAAATCAAGAGGACTCGAATTATGCCAACAAGTAATCAGATTTATTTTATTCAAACTGCTCTAGATTATTACTAGTATAAACACCTGTCTCCCTCACACCACCCTTAGATTGATTCTATGGGTCAAAGACACTTCTATCACATCTATACATGGATTTTGGACTAGGAAATTTGCTCTGGAAATGTTTCATATATGCATTAAAAATGTGGAATGGCTACAAAATAGAAGGAAGATATTGTCTGGAAGAAAGTTTTGAATAGAGAAAATTTCAAATTATCAAACTTTGATTTGGGAGGTTTCCACAATAATTTGAACAGAATATGGTCATTTCCATTAGCAATAGTCGTCACAATGCCCATATTTCCCTGATGCAACAATTCAAGATCTTTGAAACCTGCTAAACTGTATTACAGATTATCCTTTAACCCTCTGGTTACAGATTTTTTTTTAGGAGTGATAAAATAAAAAAATAAGCAAAAAAAACCCCACCTCAATACAATACAGCTCAATCTCAGCCAACACCCTTGCCAATCAATGTATATACACAAAATTGCTTACTTTTCTTAGTCTAGACATATTTCCACAATTTACCTTGTTTTTTGCACCCAGGGATTTTAACAAACGCGCCATATGCTTGTAAACTAGCAACCTGAAAAAATACACAATGAACTATTGGTTAGCTGATTTCAACATCAAAAGCTAATCGGGCAACACTTGTTGATTACAGAAAAACAAGTAAGATTGTCAGCAAAAGAACAAGTTATGCATTATCAGAACAGAATCATTCAAACTGCAAAAATATGCAAATCTCTTCTATCAAAGGCGAATGAGTTGGAAGTCTGAATTTCTTTCTTTCACAAAACGTCATTGATATCTTTTCACAAAATATTGAAAGCTTAGAAAAATGTCTTGTTCAAGACATCAAATGATCAATGCCTTTGAACTAAAAAAAATTGGAATGTTGACAAGCTTAAAATTTGTTTCTCTTGTTGCTTTTTTTCAGCATTAAGGATATGAATGGATGCTATTTTTACCAGTGCATCAAAAAAAGTAAAGTTTATCTTAACCTTATCAGCCCATAAAATTTACAAATAATCTGTATTGTTTACCGCAAGACTAGACAAACAACCTCAGATTATATTCCCTCTTCATTACAGCAGGTTTAAAAAATAACTTTAAAAAATCTTCTGACCTTATAAACAGGGTTTTCAATTTCCTTTGTATGGAAACTCAGGGGCTCAGGGCTAAAAGATTCATACATTTTTGGAATGAAGAGGAGATTCGGAAATAATACATTCATAAACCTGATTCTTGGTAGTAAAGTAAAGAAAGAAATAATTAGCTTCAGAAACAAAGTTCACTTAAGTTTACAATTCACCTTAAAGGACACACTGTAACATATACTGTGATATATATATATTTTTTAAAGAACTACAGCCCATGTAACTAAGCTTGGTTTATTAGATTTAGAGGTCACAATGAATCATTGAAAGCAACTTCTTACCTCCCCATGAAAAATTGAAAACAACTGAGGAACATCTCCTTTTCCATCTGAATGAGACATACTGGTAATAGGCAGCACTGTAAAAGAAAACAAACATTAAAAAAAATATATATATATATAAATTACCTATTTCTTTCAATTTCTCAATCTGCAAACTTTTGTCTGACAACCTTGGAATGGGTAATTTTTAAAGTTTTTTTGTGTACTTACACTTTTCATTTTTACCTGGCATTATTATATTATTAATGATTTAATCCATGCAGTATGAAAGCAACATGTTTGGAATAGAAAACTTCAGTTTTTTAAAAAACCACTTGTTATATTAGAAACAATGCCACCTCACAAAAATCATTTACAATGACATGAAAAAATCTCAGTCACAGCAAAAATATATGGCCTACATTCAGATCTAGACTATCTACAGGGCTTGAAATAGACCGCGGCGGTTTGCTATGGTGCCCTTGCAATTTGCCGTAATGCCCTCAGAATCAGAGGGTCAACCGCGGCAATTTTTGCCGTGCCCTTGTTTTGTTTTGTTGAAAATACAATATATACCGGTAATTACATAAATTCGGGTGACAAACAAAAACGGTGCCCACCATCAATTCAGTCGAAGTACAATAGCACTATAAAATGCGGTCTTCCGTTGAGACAGGGTTCGGTCTCGCGCCGTGTCTTGTGCCCTCATCATCAGTTCCGACCTTGACCGATAGTACGTTAGCTCGACCCGGGGTGAGCGAAGTTTCACGAATGCAGTAAGAGTTGTTATTGATAGCGGTAACGCATAGATCTAAAGCCTACTGTCTTGAGTGTCTTCTATGTTTTCCCACACAAGCGTTTTTATCAATCGATGCAGAGTGTCGACGGCGCAAAGTGGGCAGGGGGAGAGTATTAAAAAAATAAAGGTCTACAAGCCAGCAGTAATGAATGAAAATCCGCCACCAGCTACATGGGGAATTTCGTGGAAATGGCAGGGGCTATAACGCATCTCGAAGTTTTGCGCGTTTTGTAGCACACGGCTGTTAACGCTCGTCGACTCGGTTTCTCAGCCAGGCCTCGGCTGGCCCACCTCTGTGAATCTGTGACCCCTTGACCCTGCTCCCGCTACACCGCATTCTCATCCTCGC
>BMAT01001549.1:12076-25687 GCA_019649035.1 Elysia marginata | reverse complement strand
CATGAATGTAATATTCAATTGTTGGTGCTGTTGCTGATACAAGAATTTTAAAGGTTTGGGGTAGTAGGTGTATGTATATGTTATGTCTTGAAGACAAATAGGGAGAATAAATGCTTTGTCTCACAAGTAAATTTGGTCTTTGGGTTGCTGGGACTGTTCTCTTGAGATGACTACTTGAGATTCAATCCGATTCAGACCCTGCTATTGTCAGCATCGTTGCGCTATAGCTGTTCTCATCTCAACAAATTTATCTCGTACTGAAGTTGATCGAGCATTCACATCTTGATATATATGGAGGAAATAGAATCGACAAAGATTATCAATCTATCTCGGAGATCCCAACACTCTACAAAGACTTGCCCTCGAGACAAAGGCAGTCCCAAGTCTGCAACCTAGTACTTTGCTTGTATCGAGAACAATGAGGAAATATTCTTGTCTCTCTTTTGTGTGGCCCTTTCTCCCACTCCTTTTCCGAAACACTTCTCTCCTTCATTTGTACACTTGGCTCTGTAACTTATAGAATACACAAACAATAACACTAACCATATGCCAAAAAACCTGAGACTTGTAAGTATAAACAAGCATAAAAATATTGGTAGCGTGTATGTGTGTGTGTGTGTCTGCCTTGAACAGGGCGGCTTTAACACATTTATTTCTTCAACTGCAAGTCAGTTGAAGAGATGAATGATAAATTATCATTTTGCTGTCATTATGACGTTTTAAATTTAAGAGTAAGACTAACAGGACTGAAGTATGGGTTAATTTTAAACACCCTACCTACTTTCTAGATACTTGAAGTCAGTCTTTTTTAAAAAGTGAAAACCAAATAATTGTATATATTTGATGCCTCATTTAGGAAATCTAAGTCTCTCACTGAAGGTCTAATGTTTTAGGGCCTGTAAGTGTAAGACATAATAGGCAGGATTTCTGCACTGGGTGCGACTATTAATTGGAGTAACAATTTTTTCCTCATACCCTTCATTTTGTCAGTTATTATTTGTCATTGAAAATTAGTGCATCTCACTGCACAGGAGCCTTAAAGATATTTCTAAAAATCAGATAGAATCCATTACCACGAAGTTTAGGCTTAGCTCCCCTGTGTGGAAATCCTTCTAGTTACTAATATTCTGTCAAAATCCTGACATTGCAATACTGCCATCCAGTGGTACAACTTTTCTTTTTTAGTAATATAACTAAGTCTAAGGTAGTGGCTTGTGATCATTAAATAATTAATAGGGATCTATTTCATGTTCATCAATGAACTTAATAACATGTTTGCTTAAAGTTAAAGTCTCAGGGCTGCCAACCAGTACTCACTGATAAATTTCAATCTGTCAGTATCAGAATTACTATCAAAATACTTGAGTACTGAGATAAAACCTAAAAAAAATACTGAAATTAGCTAGATGACTTTTGACAACTATCGGTGATCGGCAAAATTGGAGAAAAATTATAAAGTCTAAGCCTATTATAGGAAAAAGTCACATGCAATGAGTACCAGATAATCTTCTTGCAGGAGTTGGCACTTCTGGTCAGTCTGAAGGTTCCATCTGACTGTAGAATAATTAGTTACACATGGAACCTTATGACTCTATTCATGGCTCCAAAATTAGTTTGAAAGCCAAGTATATGCTGAGTCTCTCTCATTCTAATGCACATTCTTTCTTAATTTTTACATCTCCAAAGCTGACAAAATTAGCTTCATCCAGTTATCAATATCATTCTAAGCAAATGTATATAATTATTTACACATTGCCCATTTTTCATTTGTGTAGGCTGTAGAATGAATTTTGTTTTAAAAGGTTTATCAATTTGAGATTTGAATGAAAAGTTTACATTTACAACCAATAATTATAAAGAGCTCTGCAAATGGATGGGAAAAGAATTTAATTTCAAAGATATTGTTTCTCTTTTCCACATGTACTTAAGAATGGCTTCAGAGGATTTTGACACTTACACCCTTCCATCTGCTTCCCCTCCGCGGCCCCAATCAGGATGTAAAAAGTCGTGGATAAAACTTCGAATGACAGTGCGGGAGACAAGGTAGGCTCTATAGTCTTCTGGTTTTTATTTAAAACTTTAGGGAGGAGCTGTGGCGGAATGTAAGCCTTTTCCAGCCTTCCTGTAGGACTATTGTGTGGCGGGAATCGGTGTCATCACTGCTCATTGGATAGGTGAGGAGTTCAGCTGAGATGGCCTTGGATTCGCTGTAGAAGAAATACGATCTAGGAACTTCTAATTCTGCTCATAACTCTGATGCCTTCCTTCTGGACCATCTTGGCTTCAGTGCTTTTAAAATCTACTTCTCTGCAGCTATTTCTCTTCCTAGATTTAGGCCTAGGGTTATAGAGTATCTAATTACAGTGTCAGCAGTAAGCTCAGCCAACCTGATTTAACACAGAACGCTGTGGTTTGAGGATTTCTTTCCTTATTAAAATAAGTAAAATATTGCAAAACGTTAATATACTTCTGTATTGAAATGTACATGCATTTTAAAAATAAGAATCTCTGCAAGCCTCCTCAGTTTTGCTAGTTAGAACTGTTCTTTACTGACAACATTATAACATTAATATGTTAAAGGATCGAAAGTAAAGTAAGTACCCGAATTTTTGCCTTTTTCTAAAGACTTTGTATATTTTCCTTGAAAAATATAGAAACTGAAATTAAACCATAGATTGATCCTGAAATAACTTTTGGAAGGATTATCATTCAAGGGTGCCATCCTAACTAAACCTAAACTTCATGGTGATAAATTCCCTGCTGATTTTTTTTTAGAAATAAAGAGTCCAGTGGATTTAGATATTCATACATTTTTTTTTAGCAAAAAGTAAATCGCAAAACAAAGGATGATATGGAATAATTTTCAAACTCCAATAAATAGTGGCACCCTAGTGTGGGAATCATGCCTAATTTTTAACCATAAGTCAACCACTCTGTGCTCTTCCTTAGCATGCATTAACATAAATTTTCTGACTCATAATTTTTGTTTTTTATATACTCTTAAATGCTGGATGTGCATCAAAATATTCATAGTGACACGGATGACATTTAATTTATCTCCTTTGCTTTGCACTGGTATTCCGTTCTTAAACACAGTAAATCTTCAACTAATCATTATTTAGTTGTTTAGGGACATCCGATGAATTGATAGATATGTAAGATTTTGTTGCTATACATTTTGTATACATGTTAATCCTTTGTTGCATTGATATTCATGAAAATCTACATACAAATTGATGGCTATAAATAAGAGGTATGGGGAGATACAAGTAAAAATTTAATAGTATACACAGATGCTTCTAAATGCTGAAGACGAAAAAAAGGAAAGAAAAGTTTACGAGCAGATACACCTGCATTCCCTTATGAACATCAGGCAGTGAACTAGTCTCAGGTGTGCATGTACACATAACTGAGTAAGCTGATAGAGTTATGTCACAATATGTATATACATGTTCTAAAATTCATAAAATGCCTGTCTCTCTTGTCTTTGTTATGGTTCATTTATTCTAAATTATGTCACATTTACTGTGTTTGTATTCTGTGAAAATCTTATCTCTCCTGGCACTATTATCAAACAGTTCTTTTATTCTGGTCATCCGATAGGAAAAACATCACTCGTTTAACATCTTCAACGCCGAGCAACTTCCAGTTCCGCACTGTGGTCGATGAGCATGGAAATGAGAAGACCTCTCTGTACTTCCTGGGGGATATGGTCAAAAGACGAGAGAGCACTCTACTGAAGATTGACATTTCAGGTTTTGTTGATTTTTTCTATTTGTTAAAACATGAAGAATCACGACCTTTTGCCACCCACATATGACAAGATTATAATCATCTTAAGTTTGATTTGTTGTGTCTGCCTTGACTGAGGTTAAAGGAGCCTCTAAATAGTCCAGGATGTGTGCGCTATATTCACCTTTTGTAGTAAGTTGGAAACTATTAAAGATTGAGATACCTTCATTTTTAAAGTTTTTTTGGAGTGTTAAGAAAAACTCTTTTTAAACAAAGTCTAGTATGCCATGTGGGGAACCTTCAAGTTTTTTTAATATCTGCAGGATAAAAACATTCTAAAGATATGCTTCATATAGAGTTTAGTATTAATTTAGATTTGTTTCCTTTCTTTTTTATGTCATGTGGTGTGGGATTTCTATTTTTTTGTGTGCAAGTTTCTCCCATCCCTGCATTCTATTTTCTTGTTTTAAGAATCTTAATTGTATGAATTCACTTGCTGTTTAACTTTTTGGGGGACATTTGTTTGAAAGCCAAAAACTTACGTCTTTGCTCAAAATGTAAAAACTCATGGTAAAACATTTTTGTAACTGCGTGCATGAAAGTTACACATGGTGGAAAAGAAGATAATAAATGATAATATGAAGTAGTAATATTAATAATAATAATAATAATAACAATAATAATAATAATAATAATAATAATAACAATTATTTTTGAAAACAAGGGGGGCTTAGATAGCTCAGTTGGTAGTGGCTTCGCTCCGTGGCCAAGAGGTCGCGGGTTCGAAACACAGCCGAGCACAGTCCGGGCCCCTACTGGTTGGGTCGGTGGTAGTATAATGTGTCCGGCTGAGGCTAAGTCATGGTATCCGCGCTAGTCTCTGGGTGGCAGCCCGTAAATTGTCATTGGGACCCAAGCCGTGAGAGCACCTTTGAAGTGGAATTGGGCTTGTAAAAATACCCTTCAATCAATTTTGACAACAACAAGAAGCACTTGTAACACTTAACATAAATTTTATGCTACACATATTTATCACTGCATATATAAATTTTAGTTTTTAAATTTTTTTTTAACCTAGATTGAGATAAAGGGATCTCAATTTCATTCTCAGAACCACTGTTTTTCTTTTGATTTAATGATAAATCTAGGTCTAAGTCATCATCTACTCTATATATCCTGATACATCAGAATTCTAAAAGTTCAAGAACCACTGCCTTTTTAAGCTCTGCGTCAAGACCTTTAAGCCATTTTTCCAAGCATGAAATCAGACTCAGCCAATTTCAGATTTTCGGGCACAAGTGCTCGATATATCTCCTTCCTCAATATCTTTAAAATAAAAGGTTAGAATCAGAAGAAAAAAAAACTTTGATGGTATTTGCAGTGGGTTTCTTGGGTTTTATACCTTTAGAGAAACATAGGGGTCAAAGCCGAGCCTGCAGATGCCATGGTTATGGTAAAAATACAAAAGTATGTGGGAATTAGCGTGTGAGTTAAAACATTGCATGGGACATTCATAACTTATTTTAACAAAAAACAAACTGCTCTTTAACATTGCATGGGACATTCATAACTTATTTTAACCAAACTTCTCTTTTCAGATGAGTCTCTGCAGGCCTCAGCCCATGTGGTGGACTTTGAAGAGAGTAGTGAAGAGTACATGGAGAGTGAAGACTCCAGCTATTCAGATCCTAGCTCTTGTAGCAGCCCGGAGCAGCCATGGCACACAGAGCCTGTTTACTGCATCAAGCCTGTATTCACTGGCCACCCAAAGGTTTGTCTCTAGAAGGCCTGCACACAAATCGATTTCAATAAATCAGTCAGAGAATGTGATTTTTTAAACTATAGGCAGGTTTTTCCCTTGAATTAGATTTATTGTCTAGATCGAAATCTTTGACCTTCTATATTTGGGAAGTTAAAACTATTGTCGTGCTATTCCATTTTAAACGAACCTCCTCTTTGTTTAAAATGAAATATGTTTAGTGTAGTTAATTTTATAGATTTTTGAAGCTTATGTTTTTTTTGTTTGTTTTTGTTGTCATTATCTTTTCTAAATAATTTCTCCTCTTTCTTGCTAAAAAATTCATTGTAATATAAAACAATACTTTCCCACTCATTTCCAAAATTAACATTGGGTTATTTATATGTTAGATTTAGGCTATGTTATAATTGACATGGCATTGAATGTGTTTTTTTTTTTTTTTTTGGTCTTTCAGCCAAACCAAGGTTCAGCTCCTATGTCTAAAGAAGAGCAGCTTTTGAGAGAGAGAAAAAGGCTTGGGACCTATGGTATTACCAGTTACGAGGCATGCATGGAACACGGGCTGTTCATCATCCCAGCCAACAACAGCTTGTTCAAGTGCTTTGACAATGTAAGTGAGATAAAAAAAAGTTGTTATGTTCAAGTTTTATTCCAACATATGTGTGAGGAGCTGGGAAAATCATCCTGTTTGGTAAAAAAAATGAAAGTTAACTTTTTTATTGGAATAAAAGAAAAGGCCACGAATACCCAGTTCTTTTTTTTATATGAAGATAATATCTTGAATCACGTTTAAGTTACAACAGTTTTTGTTGCTGATCTTAAGTTGAAAATAGTGTAAAATACTTTATTTTAAGTGTCTGTAACTCTAAATGTGTACCAGCGACTTGTTGGTGATTTTCCCAGCATCTCACCTATATGTCCCCTGTACAGGGTGAATGAATTTGATGTTGCAACTTTCACCATCAAAGACGTTGCTGTTTTGAAAATGACGTTTTTCTAAGCTTCCAAACGTTGAAAAATTTATTTGAATTATCAACATTATGTGCCGAGATACTAAAAGTTTTGTTGATCTTAAATATAAAGAGAAAAAGTTTTCATCTTATTAGACCTTTCAATCGCGTTTTCTCAAAACAACTATCTCTAACTTCAAAAACTCATTTTTTTAGTTGAAAAAAAAATCATTAGGTGAAAGGTTACTGTTTAAGTATAGTTTCAGGAAGGTGTGGACAAAAAAAACAAAATGGTTGAGAGTCCTGGTCTAGAGCAACGTTCTCAGTTCTAGGCCCAGCAGGAGCACTAAACAATTCAATTTCTACAGGCTGTAGGACATGATTCCAGGACTAAAAATTGCAGATTGCTAGGGTCACCGTGCCATGTAGATCTATATTAAAATCGTCAACTCTAGGTCTTAGCCTAGATCTGTTGTTAGTGTTTATTATTTCTAGTTAAACCTAGTTTCACCTTTTTTTTTAAATTCCACCTTGTCAGTTTTTTTTATGTAATTCTCCATCACCAAATTCAATATCACTTTCATTTTTCATCCAATTCACCTTCTTCATCAAATTAACGGTTAAAAAGAACCACTTGTTTCTGAGTAGCTGTTACATCTTCACCCAGTGACAAAAAGTATTTCACTATTTACTTTTATGATTGCAGCGTTAATAATAATTAATATGTCTTGCAACCAGTCTAAAAGAGTCTTAAGTCGAAATTGGAAGGTATTGAAATATTGGTATGACAGAAAAGCTTATTTCCCTACTTTCAAATACAACCAACAGAAAAGCTCTATCCTCCTTCTGTATTGAAATATATGGCAAAATCTGAAGCAATGTATAGAAAACTTTTAAAACTTGTAAATAATATATAAGATTTTTAAAACTTGATTTTAATGTGTGAGATAGGTTGGCAAGATTAAAGTATCGAAATAAACTATAGCTTAAGAGATCGTAAGCCCTGAGATCATCGTTAATGATGGACTGGGCTTGTAAAAATTTCAATCAATCAATTAATCAATCAATCAATCAACCTTCTGTATGCATTTATAGTCATTTGAAATCGACCGGTTCAGGGTCAGGGTTTAGATAACTATAAAGTTGTTGAGGTCTTAGCAACTATACCAATAAAAATTAAACTCATAAAACATGACATTTCAACATGAATTAATTTCAATATCTAAAATAATTAAAAAATTGGCTTCTGAAAACCCACTAAACTTTTAAAGCCTATATCTCAATACTAAGCCATTTGACTTACGACTCATTTGGACAAAATGGGAGACACATATCCTAAAACAATGAGACGGAGTCATGTTGTCATTTCCAAAGGGTTTTCTTAAAAATGCCATGGGGATGAATACCATAAGGCATCTTTACTCCAATAATTAGGAAACTATCTTTATAGCCTCAGGGACACAGAATAAAGAGGCTTTTTTTATTTGTATTGTGCATTTAAAAACAAATTTCTTTATGTATCAAAAGTGTTGAATAACAAAAGACCTATATCGAAGACCATTGTTATGTTAGGGTTAGGTAAAACTTGAGTATGCTAGAAGTGAGAAAGGAATTCACAAAGACTTTATAAAAAATCCCAAAAGGCCACATTGCCCAATTTTGAAGTTGCAAGAACTTAGTTGAGAGGAAGAATAAGAATGAGAGATAAAGAGAGAGAAGAGATGGAGTTGGTTATTATTTGAAAACTGCAATACATGTGTATACTGTGAACCGCAGAAGACATAGGAGAGCAGATTTTAAAGAATTTTTTCCAAAAAGATACATTAATTGGAAGAGTATGTAACTAGTCTTAATTATAAATAAGAAAAATGGGTTTTGTATAAAAATACAGATATGATACTGACATCAGTCCATAAGGTTTATCGCTATATTTTCTTTGTGAAGCACTGATATTTATATCAAAGTCTATAAAGTTTACAGCTATATTTTTTGATGTTGTGAATCCATGATATTTACATCAAAGTCTATAAAGTTTATTGCTATACTTTTCTTGTGATGCACATGAAGTTTATAGTCGTACTTTTTTTTGGTTAAGCACAGCTTGAAAAATTTTTACTAAAAAGTATTAAACCGTCATTTAGTGGTTTTTAAACGTGGTCTGTAGACAACCATTGAATAAATTATTGTTCAAAGAATGAGTTCACGAAAAAAACAAACAATTTTGTATTTGCTTTCAGCCTGGATCTCCTTGCTTACCTGTGGAGATCCCGACTCAAGCAGTTGGAGCTCGGCTTGACCCGAAAATCTGTCCAACGAACTCAGGCCTTTTGACCTTCATCAATGATGCAGACATTTGGCTGACATGTCTAAATTCTGGCAAGGAGGTCCGTCTCACAAATACAACGAGAGGTGAGTTTGTAAGGATTTTTTGTCACGCTCTGAAATTTCGTCCACTGTCAAGAAAGGTATTTTGGGGTTTTAAGAGACCATAAGATGAAATGAAAGATAGAAACCTGAATTGTACTTTATATTACGCTCTTAACAATGAAATTTCTGTACAAATTTATAATGTTAGATAAGAATGAGTTTCTTGCTGTGTTCAAATAATTTTTTCTTTCATAGGTCATTCTCAGCACTGACTTGTTGAACGATACAGGAAAGAAAATGTTTTGTAACCAGACAAAATTAGTGGAATTTCTCAGATATTAATATTTTGAGAAGCACATTTTTCTTAACTTTAAAATATCAAAAGTTACATGAAAATGTTATTTTGTGCTACAATATAAGGACTTCTGCAGATCCAAATTTTATGTAGAAAGAGAGGAATAAATCTACCTCTAAAAGGCTTTTGCTCAAACTAAAATTTATGACATCCAACTTAACTTTGCAGATATTGATACAGTGGAATCCTGATAAAGTCAACACCTTGGGACTTAAAAAAATACGTTGACTTTAAGCAAGAGTTGACTTTAAACATTACAAAAATATAGAGATATATAAAATGGGACTGCAAAACAGTGTTGACTTTAAGCAAGAGTTTCCCTCAAAGGTGTTGAGTAAAAGTGGATTCCACTGTATTTTATATTGTTTGTGCAAGCATGAGCAATTTTTCTCATTCTGAGAAATGAAGTCTTTACCTCAATGCTTATGCTCACAGAGAAATCCCCTTACCGCAGGTTTGCTTTTATATAGATCTGCGCTTATAGCTTGAACAAAAAAATTTGAAAAGACAAAACATATGGTTTTGTGACAATTTTGGATTCACAGTCACAAGGAAAGTGCGGTCAAAATCAACTATTGTTTCAATTTTAAAAAAATTGTACGATAATGTCGATTAAATAGTAAAAATTCAATGTAGAATTGCTTTTTTTTCTATGAACTTCGGCATGCCTTTGTGATAAAAAAAAACAAGCTTAAATAATCGAAGAGACCCAGACTGTATTATCAAGTGGTATTTTATATGAACCTCCTGTTTTTTGTTTGGTTAGAATGTTTTAACAGGCAAGAGGACAACACACTCAATGCAGCAGTGCCAAGCTTTGTGATACAAGAGGAGTTTGACCGCTACACCGGCCACTGGTGGTCACCGCGGCACCAGCAGAGGGGAGGTAAGTCTCTCTGGTGAACTACTTGTGGGACTGGTTAAAAAAAAAAAAGAAAAGTGGAACAGTTGGCTTGGCCTAGTTTAAAGCAGGTACTGTTCGGGCCAGGGAATAAAATAGAATAGAATAGAATAGAATAAATCTTTATTAATCCCATTTTGAGAAATTGGCTGTACATAGGTAAAACACTAAAAAAAGCATAGATCATATAGGTACCGTAACTAAAACATCAAATCATGAATCCCACATGTACAGCAATATTGATTATCACAGCTCACATATTTAAAGCATTCTAAAACACATAACGTTATTAATCTGTGTATTATAATACTGAATAAAATAGCAAAAACGTATGATATTAAGAATTAAAATAAGTGAATAAAAATAAAAGTGGAGATGACCCGTATAATAATGCAAGACATGTATCCATAGAGTGTATAGCATACTCAATGATAAAAATTAGTAATTGTATAAATCTGTAAGTAAGTCAGTGTAAATATTAAACATATGAGTCCAAACTTAAAATTCTTATCTCAGTTGGTGTGAGAGGGTGCAGGGAAAACTAAAATAGCTGTCTGTTGTTTGTGCTCATGTAGTCCAGCACATTAGCTTCAACTTCATTTGTCTCAAGTACAGGGTGAATGAGTCGGAGGTCGCAATTTTCACCTTCAAAGAATTTGCTGTTTTCACCAAGACATTTTTTAAGCTTCCATACATAAAAAATTTCATGAATTTATTTGTGAAAAAATATTAAACTTTTTGTTAATTTAGGATAAAGTGAAAAAATTTTTAAAAACTAGACCTTAAATGGCATTTTCGCAAAACCTTGATTTCCAACTCTTGACTCATTAACCGTTGGCGTTAGACATTGAGGGAAACTTACCTAGGAATGGGTGTCTGAACTTTGAATTTTCAAAGTTATACTCATAAACATACTCATAGCACTGACTGTCTCTCTGAATGTTGGAGTCTGAAAGTTGGTTGTATAGGGGGCTGGGAGGTGGGTAGAGAGAAGAAACTGTCTCATTAATGGTCAGCTTTGTTTTTTTTTTGTTTTTTTTGTTTTTCAAAAGTCGACCTAGTGTTGAATTAGGTATATTAAGGATTTATTAAGATAACATGGACATGGACAATCACTGACACTTTCAATCATAGTAGCACATATAAATGTGGCTTGACGAACAATATATGTAGATCTTTATCTATTCTGACAGATTTTTATAATTAATTTTTTTTACTTCAAAGGCTGCGAGATGTGCCAGATATGTATATTGTAAAGCCTCATTTAAAAAAAATGTTCTTTTGTCAGAAATGACCATACAATATTACAAAGGCTCTGTTACAGGTCTGTGAATTTGGTGGGCTGTTTATTTTGTTGTTTCTGTGGACATGTTAGGGGCAATTTTGTGGTGCAATCAGGTCAAAGGGTCAGTGCATGTAGTTTTGACTAGTTCAAGAGAAAAAGTAAAACTCTTAAAAACTTAAAGAAGGAAGTGGCGGGGGAAAATTATCCACCACATTAGTGATCATGAAGGATCTTACAAAAAAAAATTGTGCTCATCCACATTTTGAATCTAGCTTTAGAGTTGAGGCTTTGGCTTATGACAAATGAAATAATAGACATTTCTTAGAGAAAGCATACATGTGTTGTGGTCCCTCAAAATGAGTCGTTTCTAAGTATTTGGTCAATTCACAACTTGAAAGTTTATAATGTTTTTCGTCATATCCCACTTATGAGACCATAGAAAATAATGTCAGAAACGTTGATTTTAATGGTTTTCATGTGATGCACCTTTGGCTTCTATAATATAAAAACTTTATGTTGCATTTCCCTATATATTTTTTTTTCAAACTAACCCACTTGGATTCCTTGTCTTTTAAGTGCAATAACCCAGGATGTAAAGAAGATGTCAAAATAACTTCACATCACCAAGTACTGCATGTAGACTAATTGTATGGGAACTCTCCACATTTTTGAGAAGAGAAGGGAAAATAGAAACTCCTCTGTATAAGTCAACACAAACTTAATTGGTGCAATGAAAAAAAATTCTCTCCTTTTTTTTTCCAGATGGCAAGTTGGTCTACCATATATTGTACGAGGAGGTCGACGAGTCGGAAGTCGAACTTGTTTCAGTATTCTCACCAGGGTCCTCAGAAACCTACAGGTGATAATAATATCTTGCTGGTTTCTCACCACAAAAACAATTTAATTTTCACAGGTTATAGAAAGCGATGCTAGAAATCCATATACACAAAATCATCCAAGACTACCGAAGAAAACCATAAAAAGTGATATGTCGACAGAGTTTACTTAATGATGTCCCCATTGTCTGGTCTTGGTGAGAAACACACAGATGGATAAGAATCTTGGTGCAAAATTAACCGAAGGTTTTGACCTGAAATTAGGTTTTTCTAAACCTCTCAGGTTCAGTTTTAACACATTATGGTTTGGTTGTCCTATTTTCTGTCTCTGTCGATTTTTGTATGAAGGCCTGAAGGCAGATAAAAAAATTCAGGTTTTTTTTTCTCTTGGTCTTGAGGGCATCCCTATTATTCTCCTTCTTTGCCTGGTACAGAACCACCAGCCCACACTTTGCAGTACATTGAACAGTTCTGTGTTTTATGTTATATATGCTAATACATGAAATATGTTTGTACTTAAACTGTGAACGACTATACACTGTTTTTTCTGTCTTTTTTTTTAAAGCAATCAAATTCTCAGTGACTGTTTGATTTTAAACATAATCATTGCTAGTGATCTAACTCAATACCTTTTTACTGCTAGAATTTGTGAGTACTGGTATAAATTTTATACTAAACATGTATACAGATTTAATAAATATCATGTCATACTGATTTTCTATTTTTTTGGGAGTGGCAGGTTTGACCAAAGCCTTGTGCTTCCGAATTTTGATCTAACATTGAGCTTGATGTCCAAAGCTTCAGGATGCTTTAGCAAACTGCAGTAATTATCATCAAAGACCAGAATTTGAAATGTAGGGAAAGAAGAAGAAAGTACATTTGGTAGTGTCCATGTAACAGATCATAATATAACATACACACATACATATCTCAAACATAGTTCTACCTTGTTCTATCTTCATTTTTCTAAGTTTGTGCTACATCCATTTGACGCCATTTGAGGTTTCAAAGTACACCTTAAAACTCAAGCATTTCAAATGGGGATAAAGGTTTACGGGTTAGGCTATGGGGTTTTCACTGTTTAAAAAAACTATCGTATGACTGGTTCAAAATATGCTTAAATGGTAATTAGAACAAGATAGCACTATGGTCACAATAATTATGTATGAAGAACTACCAAATAAATAAAATGGAAAAATAATATGGTTAAAGCCTTCCACTGCCAAAGGCAGTCTCAAGGCTTTACATACTCCTCCCAGCAGACCAATACACACCAAAGCTTACTTCAGAGGGATACAGTACAGTTTCCTGTTAGGCATTCAAATACTAACTTTCCACAAATTTCAAGCACTGCCTTTTGCCAGATACCCATTTTACAGGTGGGTGGACTGAGGATAATGTGGATAAATTGCTTTCAACAGGCAAT
>BMAT01001548.1:279280-294284 GCA_019649035.1 Elysia marginata | reverse complement strand
TGAAATTATATTATAGGGAAAAGGGAGGGGCGGGTTGTTTAATTGACTTTCTCAACATCGAGGGGGGGAAGGGGTTTGTCCCAACATCTAGACTCACTTTGCATTGTCTCAAGACATGATATGGTTAGCATGAAACATCGTCAATGAAACATCATCAATACAAAACATTTTATAGGCTGCTTAACCTTCAACTTATCTCACAGAACTTCTAGTTATGCTAGGACTACTCAAAACGAAAAGGTCAATGTGAAATTGACGAAAAAAGTATAGAACAGGTTGATGTTTAGGTCAAACCACAAAACTTTCTTCCAACATCTTGAGACTTGACGTTGCGCAGGATATTATTATTACTATGTACACTTAGAAAATGATGTGACTCCAATGTAGGTTTACTGGGTTGTTGTTGTTTTGTTTATAGTACAGTTATACCGTAATGAAAACATCAAGTATTTCTATTCATTGAGGAATTTGAAGCTTTCTCAAAGATTCATGTACTTTTATTAACCACTAGCACAACAGCACAGGGAAGTGGATGTTAGGGTCGTTAACTGCTACGTACTGAGATCCTTTACTATAACTAGTTAAAATGAACTTATTTCTAGTTCTTGGAGAAAGTTTGTAAAAAGTGTAAAATCCTACAAGCTGTTTAATTCCTTAATAATTTTATGATTTTTTTCTACTTGATTGCAAATAATCAAGTCCATAAAATTCCAATCTTTGAATATTTCCTTCATTTCAACTGTATATTATTCAGATTACCAGTTTAATCCTTTTTTAATTTTGTTCCAGTGGGGCTTGAAAAATTCAAACTGGACTGAGGATGTAGGCCAAACTTAATAGCTAAAATTAGTTGAAAAATTGAAACAATGGTTTGTATCATTTTTGGGCCTCATAGACATGTTGATCATTGCATGCTTTTTAAAAGAAAAAAAAATTATGCATCTTCTTAACTCAAAAAAAAAACCAACAACATACAAACAAAAAAAATACTGAAATAAAGTACTACCAATACCTGAACAATGGAATCTCATGAACACAACTTATCAAATACTCATAAAAGCAACTTATCAAATACACATCGCAGCTTAAAAGGGTCATTATATTGAAGCAGATTAACAGCCCAGTAATTGTTGCTTATGTTAATGACAGCTTTAAAAAAAACTAGAAGTAGATTAAGTCTCATTGCATGCCAACTATTGAAAAATCTAAACTATTTTTCTTATAACTTTTCACTAATTTTCTATTGTTAAAAATGGTTAAGTTTATCATAAAACATGTAACGATCAATCTTACATAAAATGACAAGCCAAAAAAAAAAAAAGGAGAGAAAAGGTCATCAAATTTCAGTGTAATTGAACAAACTTACAAAGTGGCCCGCCTGTTGAGAGATTATAGCATTAAGTTTTACAAAGAATGACAATGGTATAGTTTCTAAAGCTGAGACCTAATCTAAACGAATGCCTTGCAACACAGACACTCCTTAAGTGTCTCAACTCAAGTTCAGCATTGGTGCTGCTATTTTAAGAATTTGCTATCAGGGATGCCACTCAAGTTTTCTGAACATAACTGAAAAGCCTGGCAAAATTTCCTCAGTTAAAAGGAACTCTACACAAAATGTGTCATTAAGGCGTACCGAATTGTAAATGTGCCATTTACTGTTTAGGAGTACTGAATTGTCATTGTTCATGGGATCAATATTGGCCAAATTGGTGTACTCATTCAGTTTCCAGGTTAGAGAAAAAAACAGGGGGAAAAACACAACTGAAAAACAATCCCTGTACAATGATTTGCGAAATCTACAGAAACTTATAGTATACCTTGACCTATCTCACAGACACTAACTAGTGGTTTTACTATTAGGACAAGTAGGCTACAGATGTATTGTAGCTGTGCATATCCTCGCTATGCTTCTTATCTTTTACATCACAACACAGCCAAGGTTGCAGGTTTGAGAGCAAGGTAGGCTGCCCAACACACAATTTGTCTTGTAACCAGTCAAAATGAGTCTACATCAAAATTGGAAGGTCCTCAGGTATTGGTATCAGAGAAAAGCCTATTTTCTCTACTTTTCAAAAAACAAAAAACGGAACAATTCTGTATAAAGTTATAGCCGTTTGAAGTAGACGGTTTAAGACTTGTGAAATTTCAAAAAAGGCAGAAACTGCTTTTAAAAAGTTTGGACCACTAAAAAGGTGTTAGGGCCTCAGCAACCATGCCAATTAAAATCAAACACATGAAATATATTTCAACACGAACCAGATGTAAAAACTGTTAAGAAATGGATTTAGCGCCAATATTTAAAATTGAAAAAAAAATTAACATTTGAACACCCACTGCACTTTGAAAGCCTATAGGCTACCTCAAAACTAGGCCTTGCAACTGAAAACTCATTTGGACAGAATGCGAGACAAATACTTGCAGTTTTGCACATTGTCAAATTTGTAAAAAGGTCAGGACAATTCACATATATATTCTGAGAACAACTTTTCAATACATTTTGTTCTTTTTTTTTTAACTAGCTATACAATTCATTACAAAAATATTTGGAAAAGCAGCATTGTACAGTAACAGAGATTATTTTGGTTTGTTTGTTTTTTTCATATTAAACTTAAAATCATTCATATTAAATAGACAACCAGAACATTTATAAGTTGGAGGGTTTTATATAAAATGTTAATAGGCTTGTTCCATTGGCTGGAAAATATGAAATTTGATATAATGAAACCTATGGAAACTTGGCTAAAATCAGTTAGTAACTTGATATAATCTATTAGTCTGACCCACAGACACAAATCCTCAAACCTGGTATTAGGCTATCGTTGGCAATTATAAGTTGTTTGGGGGACAAAGCAAAGCATTTCAAAACCCTGCGCTAAACAGATATTTATATTGTGCAGTTGATACTTTCAGTCTTTAGCACATCATAGTCTACCGAAAATTTTGTTTTGTGATGAAAGACAGTAACTCTAATGATTATTTACATTGCAATTTTACCTTTTACTGTTTGAATCAAGAGGACAGGGAAAGAAAAACCTGTAGCACTAGCATGTGTATCACATCCAAGGTGAACGAGTCGATTGTCGCAAGTTTCACTTTTGAAGGCCAAGCTGTTTTGATGAAGACATTTTTCTAAGCTTCAAAACGTCAAAACTTCCATTAAACTATCAATATTTTGTGGAAAGCCGTCAAACCTTTTGTTGACTTCAAATGTAGAGAAAATGAAGGAAAAATTAACCTTTAAATGGGGTTTTCTCTAGAAAATAATTTCCGACTTCAGACTCATTTACCCAGGACGCGACACATATTATTTTGTTCTCTTGGTGAGAAAATCAGATCTGACACCATTGGGGCAACATAATTTACACAAACCTGGATGACCTACAGCGCTCTGTTGCCTACATTGAGACGAGTCAATATTTTTCTCACTGTCAATTTTTGTTTAACAATCTTCTATAATGTCATCCTCTAGACTCCAGTAGGAGAGTTTAAATGTTTAGCGAGGAATGGCAGAATCAGTGAGTGTCGTGCATGGGGAAATTAATGGGAGGAAGTCCTGCATGGAAGTGTGGCGGAGGACCCATGGAACTGTTGAACGCTTGCTGCATGTGGCTGCGGGAGTCGAAACTGTGTGGGTAGAAGGCAGCCATCATGTGGGGCTGGGCCGAGTGCGGCCTGCTGTGGTAAAGTGACGCAGTCGTCTGATGGGCCCCATGTTGAAATCCAGAATGATCGACCCCTTGATGGAGAAATTTGTTGGCTTGCGGTATGTTGATGTTGTCTCCCCCTGCACAGGCAGGGGCCGTGTCATTGGCACCTCCCGCAAAGAGCCCAAAAGCGGCAGCAGCTGTCATATGAGGCGACATTCCCATGGAGTGGTGCGGGTGATGGTGATGGTGGTGAGAGGCCTGTCCCGGGTGCTGGCCTGTCATAGAGTTCATGCCAAACCCACTCGCCTGGAAGAACGAGTTTGAATGGGGTGATCTCGTATGAAATAAGGGGAAATGGGAGGCAGCCGCTGCAGCAGACATGTCGGCAGCTTTACTCCCAGCTGTCGCGGATGAGTTTGTTATGGGCCTGGCAGCAGCAGGGGGGTTAAACATACCACCAAGGAAGGGTGGAGGTGGCATGTTTGCTGCAGCATCATTTTGGTGGTGGGGTCTCGCAGACGGTGGCGACATGCTCTGAGAAAATGATGGGAAGTTGAAGTAGGAGAGACTCGGCTCAAACATATTGGCCCCAGTCATTGTAGTATCCATAGGATCAATGGCAGGGTAGCCCGAGTGCTGAGACCCAGTGCTTTTCTTTTTAGATGATGAGGAAGATGAAGATGTTGTTTTTCTCTTCTGGCTGCTACTGCTATTACTATTGTTGGTGTTGCTGCTGCTGCTATTAGTATTGCTCCTGTTGTTGTGAGAAGAGTTAGAAGCATTGTTGTTGCTGTTAGAATGGTGATTAGAAGCATGGGCCCTTGAAGAAGACGAGGATGAGGAAGAGGAGGAAGAGGTTGCTGGACTGTGGTTGTTGTGGCTTGTACTGGCTGTGTTACTGCTGCTGCTGCTACTGTTGTTGCTTCCTCTGTGGTTACTGCTGCTGCTGTTGGATTTTTTGGAGCTTGGTTTTCTGGCTGACGTTTCCTGTTGAGAATGCTGCTGCTGTTGTTGCTGCTGCTGTTGTTGTTGTTGGTGCTGCTGCTGCTGCTGTGAGACCTGTTGCTGTTGAGGCTGTTGGTGGTGCAGATGAGAAGGGTCAAGTCTGGCACAATCTCTAGCAAAAGAATGGGCTGCTGCTCCATAGGCTGACGGGAGTTGGGAGTGAGGGTGGGGGAAGCCCATGGATGATGAGATATGATGTGAGGACGGGGGCAGGAGGTGGGACGGGTAATCGTACCTACTGCTCCCTGATGAGGAACCAGCGTTTGTATCTGGAAGGTGTCTCAGAGGCATGGAGGCAGAGGCTAATGAAGATGCTGGCGAAGGAGATGGAGCAGGAAAGCCCATTCCAAAAAAACTGGCGCTACCGCTGCTGTTACCGGACACGTTACTCTGCAGGGTGCCGAGTCTTACCATGGGGTCCATGTGGGCGGCTAAACCTGCAGGGGGATGTTGAATTGTATTGGGCCGCTTCTGCTGCTGCTGGTAGATAGACTCGGCCGTTGCTGTAGTCTTACTGGCACCTTGGTAACCTCGATTAGAGGAAGATGAAGAGGACGACACCGACGACAGGCCCAGGTCTTTACTAGGATTCTCCCCACTGTTAAAGTTGCCGGAACCCGGGGATTTGTTGCTGTTGCTGTTAGACGAAGCACTGTTGGCGTGATTACTGCTACTCGAACCGCTCCCAGAGTTGCTGCTATTGTTGTACGTCGGAGATTTTGCTATTGGGGGTATATCAAGTTTAGGTGGATTACTAAAGGACATGAGGCTTGGTGCTCCTATCATGCCGTATGGGGGTCCGCCAGAACTGTCCATGGTTTGAGAGAAAGGATGCTGGATCTCCATATTCCCCAGCGGGTGGAGGCCCAGGCCGTGATGTGAGGATACGGAAGGAGACGATGAAGAGGCTGGATTGGGAGGCAGAGAGGCTAGGTTCATTGACGGCTGCGGCGTCGGGAAAAATGGTGATCTGTACGGAGAGGAGTGGGTGGGGTGAGGGGACAGGGGCAGGTTTATCCCAGGTGCTGAAACTGATTGCGGCAAAGGCATGGGGCCCCCCCTGTGGTTTGCAGAGGCACCCAAAGAGTTTGCGCTGTTGTTTTTATTTATGTTGGCACTGCAAGACGAAGGCTGCTGCTGTTGGTTTGTCGCCCCGTTTGACGACAAAGAGAAGGAGAATCCACCTGGGTCAGAGGGGATGTTGGCCGCGCTATGGCCCGGTGAAGAAGCATTTGAACCGGAACTCCTGTTGTTATATGCTGCGAAATTGTCCGAACCTATGCGTGCAGTAGAGGAGGAGGCATCTGGCATTTTATCCCCTGAAGAGTAATGCTTCTTTAAAGCCTGATTACTGCTTGTGTTTTGTGAAAAGGCTGCCTGCTGTTGCTGCTGTGGCTTCTGAGAACTCATGTAGCTTGCCTGCTGGTTAGTCGGCTGTTGCTGCTGCTGCTTTGGCTGATGCTCTGGTGTAGTGTGCACAGAGGAAGAGGAGGATGGGCTCATGTGCTTGAGTTTCAAGTTAGACCCACTGGGAGGGGAGGCAAAGTTTGCATTTCTGGGAGAGGAATCTAAAGGAGGGAACATCTGGTTGATACTGGGGGAGGTGTGTTGGGGAGGGTGAGATAAAGGTGGCACAGTTCCTGGTGTTATTATGGAATTGTTCGTGCCCATCGCCTGCTGTTGCTGTTGTTGTTGTTTATGACACTGGTGGTGCTGCTGCTGTTGCTGCTGCTGAGCTGCTGGAGACATGCTATGCACCGACCCAGCATTGCTTGCAGACCCTGGAGAGGCGTGGTGTTTAGGAGAGGGCAGGGGTGTTGTGGAGGCTGAGGGGGGACGCAGTGCATGTGGGGAGCTTTGAGGGACCATGTGTGGGTTCTGCCTCTGCGACATATCCATGTGTTGTTGCTGTTGATGCTGCACCTCAATGTGTTGATGGTGATGTTGCTGTTGGTGCTGTGGTGTTGTTTGTCTCTGTTGCTGTTGTTGCTGCTGCATTTGTCCCATGCCAGAGAGGTCAGGTACATGGGACAGGGACTGTGTTGAGTGCCCCACCATGGCTCCTTGGTTTGATGACGATGTTGCTGCAGCCGCAACAGCCGCAGCCGCAGCTTCTACAGCAGCCACAGCTGCACAGCTTTCCTCTATCTCTGAGGTGATCGGCTTGAGGGGAAGGATGTCTGAAAGCGCATCTAGAGAGCTCGTGCTGAGAGAGGGCATGGGAGCGTCGTCATCCTCTAGAGTAGAAGGATTTGGATTGGTTGCTGCAGCTGTGGAGGCTTCATGATGATGGTGGTGGTGGTGGTGATGATGAAGGCTTTGGGATGAAGAGGATTTCATACAGCTACTGTTGGCACTGTTGATATTGTCGCTGTTATTGGTAGTTGCTGATTCCCTAGCATTGCTGATACTTGGCTGGAGGCTTGAGGAGAGAGAGAGAGTTGGGGAAGTTGGCGAGGTTGAAAGAGGCAGGGAGAGGCTTGGGGTTGGTGTTTGTGCCGTCGGAGAGTGAGCCGTCGCCCCAAGGCTAATCTCCGCTAGGGTATTGCCAGGGGATTTGGCCTCAGGTGGCGGTGGCGTATGCATGCGTGACAACGACTGCTGCTTGCTGCAACTGTTCACCGAGGATGATATTCCGGTCTTGTTTGTTTGACTCGGTGGGGACACAAAGTTTTTACTCCCACTGTTGCCACTATCATCATCTTCCAACAGAAGCCCATGGTCATGTTGGTTGTTGTGGAGCAGTGTTGGAGGAGCTGGCGTTCTCAATGCAGGCAGCTCCACTGATGGGGACAGTACTCCATTGTGTAGCGTTGGTGGACTGGCAGAGAGCATCATTTTCCCAGGGCTGTTCTGGCTAAAGAAGTCAGCCAGGGTGTCCCCTCCAGGGAGGCCCATGGAGTTGTCTGGGTCTTCATGTGAATTGTTATCGCCTGTTAGTTTGGGCGGGTTATGGAAGTCCATCACATGTTGAAAGTCCATAGGCATAGAGAAGGATTCCTCGAGGGTGGAGGCTAAACTGCTCGCTGTGGTAGGGGTGATGGCACTGCTGCTACTGGCGACAGAGGTGACTGCAGAACTCGTTTTTAATAGTGTCTCTTTTGGAAGGTTAGAGTCAACAGTTGAAGCAGCACAACTCAATGTTTTTGGTGTGATGGCGGCAGTGTATTGACTATCACCAGTTGCTAATGAGTCCAAACCATGTGAATCTGAAGAGGCTGCTGCTGCTGCTGATGGAGATAATGACGACGATATCTGGGGTTTCACTGCTGCATTTAAGGTTTTTGTGGGTGTGGAAGCAAACAGAGGCGGCGACTTAGGCACAGTGGAAAATGGGAGTGAGACAAGGCTTGTGGACACTGAAGTAGAGAGGCTGGGTGAAGACACAGACGTAGCTGAGGGCGGTGACCCTAGGGATATTGGAGACACCATGGTGGCCAAGGAGAGGGTTGACGGAGGTATGGCTACTGACACAGGACTCATTGTCATCTTGGTGCTTTCAGACCCTGCATCTGTTTGCTTTGCCTTGTTTCTCTTGTTGTTCTTTTGGCTAGCATTTTTTGTCTCACTCCTGGTCATGATTGTGTTAAGGACCGTGGTTGAGCTAGGCGGTTTCACTGCCGTGTTTGTACTGTTGACAGCTTTTGTCTCACTGGCTGCTGATGCCGCGTGTGATAATTCTGGCTTTGCAGTTGAAACAGCGGATGTGGCAGTTGACACAGCTTGGCTTTTACTGGACCTTCCTCTTCTGGTATTCACAGTTTTCTTAGTCGGAGACTTTGTTACAGGTGTTGCAGGGGGCTGACTGAAATTTAATCCCCCTGGTTCATCGTCAACAAAATCATAAATGTCTGATTTCGAGACTCCGGTCAGAGAAGATAAGTTGCTCAGTTGCCCTGGATCTCCACCATAGTTGCTTGATTCAGACACTTTCGATGCAGCATTTGTTATGCTCACAGCCGCTACAGTGATAGAGGGTAGGGAGGAATTGGCTGAGCCTTTCTTGCTGCGTTTACAGTCTAGCCTAGGTGGACTAGGCTCCTTCGTTAGCTGGTCCACTTTGCGCCTTCTAGCACTCTCACGTTTAGCAGGCAAAGCGCGTTTGTTTACAAATTTTTCAGGCTTCTCTGCAGTCTTTGCATCATTGGCAATAACTGTCGCTGTTGTTTGTGTTGGCTGGGTGGTTGCTTTGAAAGGCTGCGGCGGCAAGCTTCCACTCACGGCGGTTGCCTTGAGATTAGCATCTGATGGAGTGACAACAGGTGCTACGCTGCTCTTAGCCATTGCATAATCCACACTGCCACTGCTCACGGTAACCCCCAATGTCGAGGTGACAGGAGGGGAGCTGGTGCTACTGGTGGCCGAGGTGAAAATTTCTAGCTTGTCGACCATATCCATCAGGCTAATCTGATTTCCATCTGAGCCAAAAAGTTTTGATTCGCTTACAGAGTGCAGAATGCGCTCCTTAACCTCTTCATCTGCACTCACCTCCAGAACATTCATCTGGCTATCCTCTCTAAGACTCGAATTCAACTCGGATTTATGGCTTGGCACTTGACTTTTGTCTTCTGCATTTTTCAAGATTGTCTCCTTAGCAGCTTTCTGCCTCTCCTCTTTCTCTAACTGCACATCTGCTTTGGACTTTTTCTTCTTTGATGACTTCTTTTTCGCAGTGGTAACTGTCTCTACTGCATGCTGAGACGGTTCTAAGGGCTTGGTAGCGGGCGTCACTGGAGCATTGTTTGGATTTAGTGTCTCCACTACCGCTACTGGTGCTGACGGAACGGGAACTTTAGTTCTAGCCTTCCCTTTCGCTGCTGGTTCAGATGGCCCCAGTGGTGTGCCGATAAGGGCTTGAATCACCTGCTCGCCAAAACCAAAATCTTGTCCAAAACTTATGACTGACGATACCAACCCTTGCGTTCTAGCTAAAGCAGGTGCGATGGGCGCGTACCCTGAAACACTGGACCCACTCGATGGCGGCGAAATGTCCGTGTAAATGGGTGCCACAGGCGGCGAAATTGTCGTGGACACAGAGAGCGCTTTCAGCGGTGGAGAAATCAAAGATTTGCTGATATCTGGTGAGGATAATATGGAGGCCGTGGTATGCTGCAGCTTTCCTCCCACAGATCCACTGGCACCCCCGTAGTGTGAGACGATTGTTGTGTGAGTTTTGCTGTTGCAGTCCTGGACTATGGCACTGGAGAAATGGGTGAACAGGTCGCCTGATTGCAGGCTGTCCTTGTTGGCAGACACATTGTGGGGTTTTATTGTGAGTTGGGTTGAACTCAATACAGACGCTGCTGGTGCTACAGAAGTGTTCAAGGTATCAGGCAATGAAGTCAAAGCGGCTGATGATGATGAGGGTGAGGTCAACGAAGGTAGAGCTGATAATGACTTTGTGGTTATGGCACTGCTTGTGGTAAATCTGACTGTCCCGACTGATGAATGAACAGCAGAGTTGCCTGCTGTTGAGCGAATGGTAAAAGTGGGTGAGACAAGAGGGGTGGTAGGCAAGTCACTGCTGATGGATGAGTTAGCAGCCTGTTTCAAGAGATGTTGGCTAGAGGACGCACCTGCTTTGTCAACTACATCACTGGGTAGAGAATTAACCCTGATGCCGAGGGGATACGGTGGGCTGAATGTCGATGAGTGGGGCGGGGCAGACGCTACTCCTGGTGACACTGAACTTAACCCACCACAGTTCTCGTCAATTATGAGTTGCACATTGTCAGCATCATCCTCCTCCAGGACACCAATAGGAGAAGACTTGATGTGGATTTGGAGCTGATGATCTGACGAGCATGAAGAGCCTGTAGACATGCTTGACGTGTTCAATGCCGATTGAGATGAAGATGATGATGACGAAACTACAACTGGGCACACGCTAAGGCTCCCCTCCTTTGTAAAAAGCTCGTTGGAAGATGACACCATAACTGTGCTCACAGTATTCACTGCTAAAGAAGAGGGAAATTCTGCTATGATTGTCCCCCCTGTCTCACCTTCCATGGATATCCCTGCAGTCGCAGTTGCCTGGGCTAGAAGATCGGCTTTGTGAACTAGTCCTTCGTTCTTCAAACTTGCCTTTCCATCGAGGGTTGACTTTTTCTGCTGGGATGTTTGTTTTTTGGACTTACTCTTGGTTGACACCCTATCTGACCTGCCTGGTGAGAGTGCAGAACTGGGTGCCGTAGCGGCAGAGGAGAAACCCCTCTGAATCAGTTGAGGCGACACCTGTGCTGTTGCAATAGGGGAGGCTCTTGACACAGACGGGGAGCTTTTCCTATTTTTCAAAGTTTTCACTGACGGTATTGAAGATGAAGTGGGAGGGGAGGTAAGTTTTGGTGGAGGTGCAATCACTTTCTGCCCATTGATGATGAATTGCTGAGGAAGAGCCGAAGGAAGAATGGCTGAGAAAGATCCAGAGCTTGACAAAGAGGAGGATCCATGCGTAGGTATTGAGCCCTGCTGATGCTGGCTGGTTTGGGTAACAGCTGGAGCAATTTGGGAAAGACCCTGGAAATTCACACACAAATAAAAAAAAATTGGTTTATCATTAATAATGAATTTAAATAAAATCAAGTCAATTGTGTTGAAGTCTAATGACAGGCAGCAGAGTTCAAAAAAACATATATGAATGTCAGAGACAAACCTGAAGTGACTTTTTTAAAGAGACAAAATGTTGATAACAAGCAGTCACCAAATAAAAGAATTTCCCTTGCCTTCTTTGATTTGATGAACCATAACAAGATGCAATCAACAAAAAAATGATGGGAGAAAATAACGTATGATGTCTAAAAAAAACAAAAACGTAAGGGGTTTTTAAGAGACCAAATGTTGATCAAGAGTTATCAACTAATAAGAGGACTAGCTTATTCATCTTAGTTTTGATAAACAATAGGTAGGTAGGTAAAGGTAGTCCCATACTCGACACGAGCGTAGGGGAACAAGGAGCAGGGTCCTTGTTTTTCTAGGCACACGGCATAGTGAGGTAGTTTGCCATTGCTTTCCTCGCCGCCTTTACTTTCGCCGAGTCTTAAGAGACCTAGCTACTCATCAAGTGCTGGGTGGGCACAGGGGAGCAAATAAAATTTAGCCCGGACTGGGGATCAAACTCGGGACCTCTCAGATAGCGGTCAACCGCCCTACCGATTGCGCCACTGCTCACCGCTGATAGCAAGGTGCAATAACAGAAAATGATGGGGAAAGAACTTTTAATAATCATAGCAGAATAAGTCAGACTGATCAACACTGCTTGTTTATTTATCCTCATTTATGGCAGTGCAGTTGGACCTCAGAGGTGGGAAAAACCTGGAAAATGGGATGGACTTTAAAGGAAACGGAATTTTTTTTCTATACAATTTACATTGTTAATCTGAAAGAGGGGCCCGGCTTTGGGAAGCTTTGATGATTCATAATTATTTATATTTAAATAATAATAGAAAAAACAGATTTTTTAATCTAAGAAGACTATGGCCGTTGGAAATTAATGAAATGTGTGGCCATGCCAGTAGTCTTCCATTGAGCTGAATCATCAATTCACACCCTGCAAAGAAATAATTCCAATCTTATAACATATAAGAGTGAAATTGAAACCGAAATTTCAGGTTGCCCCTCAAATCGAGTAAAAATTGGTCATCTCCCTACATTTTCTGATTAGCAAGAACCCACTGCACCAGCAAGGTCGTACAAAAAAAGCGTTAATTCAAAAAGCTGTAGCCAAAACCTTTCAGTCAGCGCATATAATACACAGACGACCCCACACTCAGCATCACCCAACTGCATCATATAATTTCCAAAGTCATTTTTTTTTTCTTCTCTAACTTTGAAACTACACTCTGTTTGGTGTGCAGGTTATCCTTGTTTCTTACCTTGCTACCTTTTCCTGAGCCCACTGAGGCACTCGGCAACACGGACACTGATGGAGAGCTGATGCAAGAGCTAAGTGCATTGGTGGTTACGGTAGAGGTGACCATAGTGCTTGCAACCACCACACCAGCTCCGACCGCTGGGCCAAGCTGAGACTGTAGCGGTTGGGTTACAGACGCAGAGGACGACAGATGCTGGAAGATACCGAACGCTCCCGGCGAGCTCAAAGATGAGGCACCGGCCAGAGCAGCAGTCATACCAAGCTGCAGTTGTGAGGAAGGACCGAGCTGAAGGGATCCTTGCTGCCCCGGGGCGTTGATCAAAATCGGTGCAGCTCCAGGGTTGGATGGGTCAAACTGAAGTCAATTGAGAAAGAGATTTTTGTAAAATATATATGTATAAAAAACTAATCCAGTCTATAGAGCTTGGACGTGGATAATTCCAATAATTGCTTACTTCAAACTAATTCAGATTTAAGAAATTTTTTCCCGCAATTAATTTGTAATGCCAATTTGATTTTTAAAATTATCAAAGTTCAGCTTTGTTCCCCGGGTTGCATAAATGGCTAGAAATGAAAATTAGGTCAAGTGCCAGTCAGGTTCTAATACTTTAACTTATAGATTCTATATAAGAATAGAACAGTTTTCATTTTATGGAGGCTCAAAATGGCCCTCTTCGGAGCAAATACACTGCGCAGGCCCGATAACTTGAAAATGACTTGAACAGGCACAGGGCTGCATTTGGGTGTTGTTGTTTTTTCAGCTGAAAGACAAGGATTAAGGGGTAGCGCCTCATTGGAGGTGTTTTTCTTTTTAAGTTAAAAATGGCATTGAAAACATTTTTCTAAGTATATTTTAAAACTTTTGGACAGTGTTTTTCATTATGTGAAAGATAATTTACATCTCCAATACCTGTATAATAGGAAAAGGCCAGGGATCATTTCAGCAAATAAAAAAATAAAAGAATAGACAGACAGGTGACTTCTGATCTCCACCATCAAAAGAATACGATGAGCATAAAAAGATGTTGTCAGGGGCAGGCAAGTCAGACAGAAAAAGACTAAAACTTTCTACTAATGATCATCGCTACAGCAAAAAGATAAAGCAAGCCAGTAGGCTTCCATGCAGTACCTGCAGTACGGGGTTAGCTCCGAGAGACAACTGCTGCGGCGGTTTACCAGCTCCTACCACCGAGGACAAGGGCACCGCGGACCCAGGTGGCACAATAGTCTGAGGGTTTGTCGAGATGGGAATCAACGAGCCATCAACCATGACATGTGTTGGTCCTGCGCCGGGCTGCGAGGGTATCGGAGCATCCCCAGGACCAACAAGCTTCAGCTCGTTGCCGACCAATTTGACAGCTGCGCCATTTAGGGTGTTTGCCGCCACTCCCCCGGGTGCAGCTAGAGAAGCACTTCCTGTTCCTGCCATCATCACACCACCGGGAGCCGGCCCTGTCAACCCATTCAGCACCATGCCCTGGAGAGGGTTGATCACCTGCATTCCTCCCAGGTTACCTAGGTTTAATACCTGTAAGAGAAAGTGTTTCGATGTATTTTCAGAAAGCAGTTCAATTTGTAGACAGCAGGCCATTTCGGTACGTGTAAATAATAAAGTGTCAAAATACACGTCATATTTATAGAGTGTGAACAATGCTATAAAATAAAGATTGAATTAAAGATTTTTATTCATGATTGAAATAATATTTGAAGTGCTTGGGATTTTAATGCAGGGTGACAATACAAAGACATCAGTTTTGGACAGACATGCATCAAGTTGATAACAAGGCTCTCAGGAAAATGACGACGGTAATTTAGTGAGGGGATGAGCTGATAAATAGTATTTGATGATAGTGCTCAAGAAAGATGCAAAAATGACAGTTGAAGAGGATTCAATTCGAATAAATCGCAATTCTCACATTAAAAGGCATTGATGTTTCCAAAAATGACCTTGAAACCACAAAAAAGTGTGAGAAATTGCCATTATTTTGTGAAAAGATATTACAACTTTTGTTGATTGAAAATGTACAGGGGCAAAAAGGAAAAAAAAGAGACTTTTCAAGGCCGAAGCCTCAAAACAGATTGGTCAACATCCTATTTATTTGAACACTCTCCCTCACCTGTTGTGGCTGCTGCCCTAACACAATCTGGCCGCTCGGCAACAACTGAGGTTGAAGTGTGGTTCCCTGAGTCCCTGGCAGAAGGGTGAATGTCTGGCCTCCGGGACCACACTGGGTAACGATTGGTGAAAAACCTGTGCCTGGCTGAGTCATGTGCCCCTGGATTGAGGCCGGCAGCAGATTAGGAGCCCCTCCAAGAGTCCCAGCCGCTGCTGCTGCTGCACCGAGGTTGGTGAGAAGGGTGCTTCCGCCATTACCGCTGCCTAGGTCCGTGGTTGGCAGCTGGTTGACCTGTGAGAAGATGATGATAGACTGATGTGTTCTCAAGCCATTCTATACCCGACCTATTCTTCTAAAACAAGTAA
>BMAT01001548.1:267853-279190 GCA_019649035.1 Elysia marginata | reverse complement strand
GACTGATGTGTTCTCGAGCCATTCTATACTCGACCTATTCTTCTAAAACAAATAACTCCTCGGAATATTAAAAGATAAAGACACAACTCAGACAAAAAAAAAATTGTGCTCATACTCTTAGAACTCTAGGTAGATTGTTTCAATGCTTTCACGAGAAGATTTGCAGAATTTTGAACAGGCACTCCAAGTGAAGTAAAATCAGCTTATCTTAAAACTACTGTAAGGCTGATATTCATTTATTGCCAATTGCAATTGTACAAATACATTCAATCAATTTCATTCAAGCCTTTGAAACAAGAATAAAAATCTTACTGTCAAATAAACCTTTTTTGTTACACAAGAGCAATTCTTTTGAGATTTGCATAATTGGGTTTTGTTTTCTTGTTTATTCATAGTGTATAGTTGGGTTTTGTTTTCTTGTTTATTCATGGCGATCGAGCTCAAAATTTAAAAAGCATCTGACAATTCAAATCTTAAACAAGCAATCACTTATAGTTATCCACAACATGATGCAATAATTGCTAAATTCTTTGTCTCGGGCTATAGTCCATTTTGCTCGTTTTTTCACACTTCTACGAGTGGGGTCCTTTTTTTTATTTCCATGATCATCATGACTGGAGAAAGGAAATCGTAATTGGTAAGTGGTCAGGAAAAGTCAGGCCTAGTCACTCAAAACTAGTTTTGAACTGGAGCCTTTTCAATGCAAAACTAAATTGTTATACAACCAACCATTGTTTGTTGCTTTGAAACAAAAGAGTTCAGGTTATAGGAAAGCTGGAGCTGGCATTTTTCCAACCTCCTGAAGGGCATGAATTTCACTGTATCAAATTGGTATTGACTCAATATGTCTTGCAATCAGTCAAAGTGAGTCTTAAGTCAAAATTGGAAGGTAGTCACATATTGATATATTGCAGAAAAGCTTATTTTCTCCTCCTTTTAGTTACAACATATAAAAAAGCTCTAACGTGCTTTTGTATGAAGCTATAACCGTTTAAAGTCAGCAGAATTAGGTCTTCTGAAATTTCAGGAAAGGGAGAAAAAAAGCTGATTAAGTTTAGACAACTATAAAGGTGTAGAGACCTTAGCAACCATACCAACCAAAATTAAACACATAAAACATACATTTCAACGTCGTGGCGCCGTGGTGTAGTGGTAAACGCTCGGCTTTCGGTTCAAGAGGTTTGGGGTTCGAGTCCTGCTTTCGGCAGGTCGACGTTTAGTCCTTGAGAAAGGCTTGAGAAAGGCTAGTTACACACATTTCTTCGCCTCACTCATGCGTTAAAAGAGTACCCGACTATAGGCAGTGAAAGATCATTAGTGACAGGGAGACCTACCTGGGATCCTTGAGGTTGCAATGGCACCAGCTGACCGTGTTCATTGAGGGTGTACACGCTGCAATTGGCGCCCTGCTGGTTGCTTGGAAACGCAGAAGTCCCGCCGAGATTTATGTTTCCCTGACTGGGTTGCTGTGTGTGAAGCAGACCGTTGGGCTAAAAAGATAAAATATAGGCAAGAATTAGATCAATTATAGTTATCAAGTCTGGTTAAATGAAGGACTCAAGTTATCAAAATAATAAAACATAAATAATTTCAGAGTGCAGTTTGAAAACGGTTTGCAAAGATTAAATGTATATTCTCCGTTTCTTAGTTGTCAAAAGCCAGGTTATTTCTGAAGTCTTGCAAGATTTAATATCACTAAAATAATGGCTTCTATTATTGTGCATTTTATAAAAACAAAAAATAACTAGAGAGAGGAAGTCTTGACAGTTTGATATTTTACCTGCAACCCTCCTGGTCCAAGAGTAAGACTCTGCTGACCAGGGATACCGTTGGCTCCTGGACAATCAGGCTCTTGGTCAGTCAAGGTCATCAGCTGGCCATTGATGATTAGTTGCTTGCAAGCCTGATGCGACAGAGTAGAACAAAGACAGAATAATGTTAACCTACAAACTACAACTTTAGTAATCCCTGCCCTGCCATAGAATTAACAGTCTTACATCTTTTTACAAGGAAACTTTAAAAATATTTAAATTTCAGTTCTTGCTCATATGCATCATTTTTTTTTAAAGCGCAAACAAAAAGAAAGGAAGAGAGAGAGAGAGAGAGAGAGAGAGATCTATACCAGCAGCAGTGGTTCTTAACACAAATTGCAGTAACTTCATGTTGCAATCATTACCTGAGGCAAGCCATGAATCCCTTCGGCATTTGAGAACGTGATCAGTGGTTGCTGCTGCTGTTGTCCCAAGGATGCATTAGGAGTGAGGCCTAGACCGATTCCTGCAGCTATGTTGTGGCTTGTATTAGCGCCACCGCCACCGACTCTGTTGTTGCTGAAACTGCCACTGGGAGGCTGCAGAGCCCCGACAATATGAGTACTTGTGGCCACTGAAGCGAGGGTCTGAAGGGCGGACGCATTGGTGACACAGATTTCTGTTGATTGGCTATTATTACCATTATTGTTGAAGTTTAGAAGAGAATGACCTCCCTGCAGTGTTCCCGGGTGATTTTGCAGAACTGGGAGATCCTGGCCCCTTTGCAAGCCCCCAACCATTGCGGTGACCGCATTGCTGTTGCAGTGTGACGTTCCACTCGAGGAGGAGAGGGCTTGCTGGTGAAGATCCAACGTACCATGCCCTGGCAGTGCGACCGACAGAGTCGAAGGTCCTGATGATGAGGATGAAGTTGAGCATGTGAACTGTGATGCTACTGTTGCTGATGATGGTGGTGGCGCAGGAGGTATCATCAAGTTACTCCCCTCTCCACCCCCACCCAGAGAGTTGACAAAGTCAGCGCCTCCTATCACATCCAGATAGGACACAGCTGACGAGCCAAAAGTGTTTATCCTACTCCCCACTGAGCTGGCTGCAACCACTGTTGTAACAGCCGCACTGCTGTTGTTGTTGACGGTGCTGTTTGATGTCCTATTAGCAGGACCACTTGACGCATGGCGAGGGTGGGCAATGCCACGAGCTTGACCAATGCTTGGACTCTTCACAGACAAAATGGTAGGAGCTACCGTCATTATGGAGATGCTAGAGGAAGTGGCACAGGACGATAAGGGAGACATAAGAGAGGAGGGTGGCAATGTGTTGTTGCTTGCGGAGCCCACCATGCCAGTAGATACGCCTCCCGTGTGATGGTGCTGGCTGAGCATCCCTGGAAGTCCACCGATTCCTGTAGAGTTTGACTCCCCATCACTGAGAACCGGTAAAGCTGGTCCCACGTCCACACCTTGGATTTGCTGAGTAAGCTGAAGGAAAAAAAACAAAGGAAAAAATTAGAGATCTCATTAGAAAGTACTTTTATATGTTTATGGTCATAGTCCTTCCAGCAGGCCAACACACACCAGAACAAATTCAACTCGTATTTCAGAGCATTACAGCACAGCTGCCTGTTCAGCGCTCAACTACTAACATTCCACAGATTTCACGCACTGCTTATAGCCAGCACCCATTTTACATGTGGGTGGACAGTGGAAGGTTTGGAAAGGTTGTTTTCCCAGGGTAAATACAACATGAGTCATGGATGGGAAACGCACTTGCAACAGTCCTCCATATAGACATCCTTGTCAAGACTCGTAACTAAAACACAAGGGTTGGTGAGTAAAATTTTGATCCTTTGATTTCAATCTCCTAGTCCTATAAATCTTTATTTGGTACAGAGTTTCCCCCGAGGGAAATCAAAGGATTGAAATGGAAAAGAAATCATTTTTTTTTTTTTAGAATTAATTTTTGAAATGTGACGAGACCTCTCACGTCACTCATATGGTTATAACCCTCAATGTTTTACAACCATGACATAATTGTTAATTTGATTTTCTTATAAAATAGACAATCCCATACAGACAACTTTACAGTCCAGAAAATATTTTGCAGGTTTGAATAAAAGAGAGTGAATCAATTATATTAGTAATCATGTTATTTTTGTGTGATAAATCTTTTAAAAAAAATAATCCACAAAAAAAACACTTAACAGTCAGTTCAGAACTAAACAACCAAACAAGCAATTCAGTTTAAAATAGAAAGAACATCTCTGATATAATGGGTCTTGGATTTCAAGCTTTTTAAAGGGGCTATCTTAGTTTTCACTCTTCACATCTTCAGTTTAATGGTCTTTTCACTTGAAGCATATGCCAAACTAAGGCTAGAAGGTATCCATGACAGTTAAACGGCTGTGATCAGTCTTTGCTTTAACATAGTTACTCACCAGTGTAAAGTGGTGCCGACGATATATACAGTGGAATCCACTTAAAGTCAACACCTTTAAGGGAAACTCTTGCTTAAAGTCAACTCTGTTTTGCAGTCCCATTATATATTTCTTTATACTGTACTGGTTATTGTACTGTTTAAAGTCAACACATTTTTTGGTCTTGAGGCGTTGACTTTATCAGGATTCCACTGTATATTTAACAAATTTTTATTTTCGTGTTTTACATGGTTGTTCACCCGTGTGAGAGAATGGAAGCCATATATGGGTGAGGAGCTGGGAAACCATCCACTTTGGTAAAAAAATGAAAGTTACTTTTTTTACGTTGAAGTAACAGAAGAGTTTGCCCATAATCAATCATTTTTTATTTGAAGACGATATGTTGAATCATATTTTACGTACAAAATGTTTTGTTGATGTTTTTAAGTTGTTGGAGATGAAGTAAAATATTTTCTTTAACAAGGGCTATAACTCTAAATGTGTATCAGCAACATATGGATGGTTTTTCCAGCTCCTCACACACATACAAGGACTTTAAAGTGCTTGGCCCAGAGACTGTTTGATTCAAGTATGGCAAGTGTGCCATGTAAAAGGATCCTAACTTGACCGACTGAACTTCATACGTACCTGCTGCTGCTGCTGCTGATGTTGATGCAGCTGTTCTTGCTTTTCCAGCAGTTTGTTGATCGTCTTGGGCCTGCGGCGTAAACTCTCCGACTCCGACACCTCGGTATCAGCATTGTGCTCCGGATGCTTTTTCACCACTTTTTCTAGAGCTGAGGTGTAGATTTTAGAGTAGAGAGAAAGAGATCATAAGTTAAAGCAAAAAGAGGTTAAGCGTAGAGAATTGACTTGGCCTTCAAGATTATTCATTGCCTGCTTTCACCCACAACATGATTTGAAGCTATCTTCATTGAAATTGAAATATTTCATCTTTTCAGTCGTCTTACAAAAAGAGCGGTAAAAATGGGCCAGTTGCAAGTTTAATGCCATAGCTAGTTAAAATTTTTGTGTGGTAGACTTGATATTTTTTGTAGTTGTTTTAGACACCCTAAAGATCTTAAACAACAGGTTTAATACATGGGTACATTATGCTATGTAAAGATCTGATAATAGCTTTTCTTCTTACGTTTATTTGTATCATATAATGGATTTGGGCTACAGAACTAAGTACAACAGATCTCCATTGGGCTATATAAATGAACTAAAGACTGGTCTACTGGTTTTGTGATATTATTACATGTATTACCAACATTCAGGTTTTTTACCAAAGGTCCAAGTTAGCTGGGTGCTAAAATTTGATACTTGTATTTGATGCCAAGTTTTCTCATTATAAAAAATGGCAAAAGTTAAACAAATAGTCGCCTCAGAACTGCTTTATTCCATCTCAAAGTTTGGTAAAATCAGCAATAACATGGCCAATAGGAAAGTCTTAGTGTATTTTATAGCTAACAAAAGAAATAAACCACACTCAGCTTCTCTGCAGAGATCTGAGATGTATAATAATTTTTAAAGCAGTTTTTAAAAGTGGACAGTGGTATTTTTAAATTTTCAAAAGCAATTTTCTCAGAAATATGAAAACTGGAGATGGAAAAAAGCAGTTCTCTGGCGACAAAATAAGAAAAGATTCTGCATTTATCCAAATTATGTTCAAAATTTGGGCTTTTTTCAAAGCCTTTCCCTATACCATTCTCATGAATGCAAATGACACTTCAGGCAATGAAAAAAAATTACCATTCTGCTATTAAATGTTTAATTCCTACAAAAATTCATAAAGAGAATCAAGACTCACCATAATTCTTGAGGGTCTCCTCGAGTTGTCGAATTTTCTCTATCTGATCAGCCTGAGCCTGACGTAACCTCGCAAGTTCTTCTTCTGTCAAATCAAGAAAAAACAAAACTAATTTTTTTTTCGTCAAAAATAGTTCAGAGGAAAATCAGTTAAAACCGTCACAGTAGTCTCTGCATATGTAGCCGCTCAACACATAGTCCTCTTAGACTTGTGAAACACTCCTTGTTTTTGTGGCTCCCCAAGACAAGAACTATGAGCAGAGACTACTGTATATATATATTTACAAAAATAATACATTTTTTTCTCACGATTTGGGTAAAAAGGTCAGCGCAAAACCTGCTAAGAGAATGACCTTGGAAACTCCCCAGGCTAATCTAATGTCAAATCTGCGTATCCCATATCACTGTAACAGCGTAAGCACTGGCAAGGTAAGTAAAGAATATCATTGTCCTACCGTATGTAACTCCTATGGTTGAAATTTTTTTCATATCATTATCTTATTTTGTAAGTTGCACGCATCACTTTTAACAACCATCATACTTGCACTGACAGGGTATGACAGAGTCTATAAGTTAGTTTTAAAATAAAATTATTATTTTTTTTAGCAATATTGATGCCTGTTTAAATGATAAAATCATTTAGCCTGCTCTTATTTATTTTTCTTTAATTTAACAGTTAAACCGTTGCAGTAAAAACAAAAAGGAAAACATATGCAAATGTTTTCTGGGTTGTTTTTTTGTTGTTGTTGTTTTTTTTTTGTTTTAGAATCCTAACAGTAACAATTTTGTCTTTTGACTGAAATGAATGATTAAGTTTGAAACGTTTGCTCCACTGTAGATCTAACTCTTGAAACACACAGGAGGAAGCTATGATAACCATGTAATGATTTCTCTCTGGTCTAAAACTATTCATGGATAAGTTACAACAGGATGTGACTTAAAATTAAAGCCAGCAGTCTGTAGTGAACTAGCTGTGAATTGATATTGAAAATGATGAATGTTAAAGTCCATTAGCATAGCACCTAACGCTAAATGCGCATACGTTATTTATAAACTGTTAAGGTACAAAGCATTCTTATAGGCATGTAAGCATTCAACAACTGAACATACGCTGCTGCTCTGCCGCTTCATTCCGCTCGTAAGCACTGTTCTGTTCTTTGAGTTTTCTGATGTACTCTTTTGCTTGTGAAACAATGGACAGCGTGCTCTAAAATTAAAACACACAAAAAAAGAAAGTCAATAATTGGGAAATTTATAGAAATCAAACTTGAGAAAAAAAAGAGAAAAATAATTGGACAGCAAACCACATATAGCTATTACTTAATTTTTAAAAGGGTTATAATTAACTCTTTTCTAGATCGGAATTTTTCAAGCACTGTGCCAGAATACTTTTTGTACCTGTTTCAAAAAAAAGCTTTTTACACTCAGTTAAATGATCGCAAAAATTCTCCAAGCGTCGCTTGATTGGTTGAATTTGCATCCATGGCATTATTTCCTTTAGAAATGTCCAGATCAAAAGAAGTACGCAAAAAAGACAATTTTGCTTATCTTTACCATTAAAATTATGTATCCAACGCACCTTTATGAACAAGTTTTCTGACATATCATTACACAGCTTTTCATTGGTCTGACCCAATTATTCGGCTAGGAACGTTAGGTGGTCCCATTTCAAAAAGCTAATAGACATTTTAAAATAGGTGGTCGCCATTTAAAAACACATGGCCGCCATCTTAAAAAAATCTTTGCTAATAAGAGCGCTGCTCAGGATGAAAAAAACGTTTGCAGGAAACCATTTGCCTGCTAGTGGCGAGGGCTTAGTGCCAAGCCATGTGCCTCTGTACATCAGGATTTACATCGCAATTGAAAGTACAACAATCTAACGCACCTTAATCATGTGCATTCTTTTGGCAAAACCATTTACTTCAAGTCAAGATAAATTATAATGGTTGAATTAAATAACAATAATTTCGTCTAAAAAGCAAAGTAGTTAATATACACACTTCAGTGAATAACAAGCGTTGAAACTTACAGGTTTCCTATCAATGTGCTCTGAACTTGGTGGCAGCTCCTTGGCAATCTCCCCTATGCAGGTTTTGATTTTCTCTTTCCTCTGTTTCTCCTGGTCATTTTGCAGAAGCCTGCTAGCCTCGCGGTGGTCAACCTTCTTTGATGACACATCTTTGTCATCCTTTGTAGAAGTGCTCATTGCGTTACAGAAATGTATCCGGAGCAAAATCCTTTGAAATTGTCATAATTCTGATCACAGAGCTCTCTTGCATATTTGCATGACTACGCTCTCTTCAAACTTGACAGTTGTAAATGGTAATTTATAAATTATATACTTTAATTGTTTAAATAGATTTAATAGGAACTGTTCTTGGTCTCTTATCACCCTTTACCATGAGAGTAAATGGAAACGCACTGATTAAATTTATAGCTTGAATATTTCAACCACATGGTTTCCAATATTTCCTCAACTCTGGGCATCAAAGTTCTTCATCAATAAAGTATAATGTCATCTGCAATATGAAGGGAAAAAAATAGACGTTAGAAAATTGGGATAAAAAAAAAATTATAAAATAGTTTCAGACATTTGTTCCGTCCTTTGTCCCCATGTCTTGATCTCTCAGTTTTGGCTTAGTTAAAATTTAGATATAAGTTATATAACTGGTATACACTGCTCTAGTCTAAGCTCTTGCATCATCATACGATAGTGATAACTAGATTTTACAAATCCATGCACTTGACAAAATGATTGCAAGGACCCACTTTTATCACTTCTTTGCCACTGTGAGTGTACATAATAATAATAATATTAATATTCATTTCTTATATTGCGCTTCCCCTTTTTACAAGCCCAAAGGACTTTACATTGGGTAAACCAGTGACATAGATAGCAATATATAGTAGTTGACATTGAAACATTGACTTAAAAACAAAAGATGATTGATTAGGTAGACACAAAATGAAGGCAGTTCCGAAAAAAAAACAGCAAAAATAAATATTGCAATGTAAATGATGACAATGGCTAAAAATAAATCTCACAAATAAAACCATGGAGAGGAAGATAAATTATGTCTTGTTCTTAAAACCAAGCTACATTAAAAAGCTAAATGGTAGGCATAAAAGAAAGATCATTTGGTACCTCTACAGTAGATATAAAATTTTGATTCATGTACAGAACAGCCTTGATGAACAAAATATCTCAAGTGCTGATAAACACTTTTTATTTTATACTTTTAGATTAAGTATAATCACAACATGCTTTGGATAACAAATATATGTTTTTGGACTTTTCTCAAAAAGTGAAAGCTTAAGAATGCTTTCCAAATTTACAGTGACAGCATTCCATGTTGATGCACCTTGATAGTCAAATGTTCTTTTCCCAAAAGACTTTAACTTGAAACAAGGTGTTGCCCATTTGTTCTTTGAGCAGGTGCGTAGAGATCTGTTACTTTTTTTTTTCCCCTGTGCTTTCTATTCTCTTTGTGACCCGGTTTGATTAGATGATTAGATAACTGCCTTTGTTAGTTTGTGCCGTCATGCTGTACAATACAATACAATGACAATTAAAGACTTTCTACTTCTTATAACATGTGCTTATTTGGACATCTTTTGCTATTCATTTACGTTTTAAAAGGTAGACATGCATTGAGTAGAGTTAATAGAACATATCTAAACCTCTGCTCCAGAGAGTCGCGAGGAAGCACTTCCCCAATCCCAGTCCATATGGGACTGACCAGTGTCACCACAGGACCAAAAATTTTAAGCTCAGTCGCATGTTGGTGACTTTGTTAGTTGCTAATTTGCTATGCTATCCTAGGGTTAAATAAGGTACAGGTGGAAGATATATAACGAGAGGAGGGTATCATAGTGAGATAGGGAGTAAAGAAGAGAGGATAGAGGATAGGTAGAGAGAGAGGGAAGAGGAGGTGAGGCGACCAGGGGGTGAGGGTTCGAGATAGATTTGAGGGTGGGATTGATTGATTTACGTGCTGAATGAGTCTGTAATGTTTTTGCTGCTGTAAGACAATAATTCCTCTGTAGTGTTCATTATACTTGGAATTTGGGGTTTCGAGCATGGCTGCAAGGTTTAGTGCGGATATACGCTATACCTCCTTTTGCGCAGTTGCATTTTGTGTTTGACGCCGCTGAAAGGCATAATCAAATGGGCTGAGACCAGGGATCCTACCTTGCTATCGGACCTATTACATAAGTCAAAGTGAGGAAGGCAAGGATCCACTGTGAACGATCACGTCGCCATCTCTGACATCTCCAGTGCCAGGATTACTTAGTCAGCGGTTAGATTTTTAAAACGTATTTTCCTTGCCGATAGATCAATGCTTAATATGATGCTCTTTTAAAACTGATTGGTTCACTGAGGTTGCCAGCTTTGAAAAAGACATGTATTTGGGCAACCATGCAGTTGCTTGTCTAAAGTGTCGTTTACCATAAGAGTATTCACTGCGCTGAGTGGAATATAGAGGACGGTAATTAGATTGAGATAAAGATACTTACATTGTTGGAGATATGGACTGTGTAGAGGTTGATAGGCTCTGTGGTTAACGTACGTATTAAGTTGTGGATTGATCAAGATTTGAGGAGATAACAGAATGAGGTAATAACGGGAGGGGTATATAATGAAAGGTGGGGAACAGAGGAGAACGGATAAGAGGTGGCTATTGGTTATATTAAGGCTGCTATTCTAATGAGACTGGCTTTGCCGAAACACAACGGGTCCAAACTATCTACATGTCTAAGACATGTTAATAATATTATAAAAGTAATAGTGGTATTTATATTGACAACCTTAATATGGCAATAGCGAAAATAAGAAAAACAAAAAAGTGACGTCAATGTTCACAATATCATCATCAAGAAAAAAATAATAAGAGTAGTAATGATAATGATGATAATAATAATAATAATAATAATAGTAATAATAATAATAAAAAAATAACAATAAAAACATTAATAATAATTATAATAATAATAAATAGGCCCTTATGTTCTCCTTTAGTAAAGCGAAACAAAAGTATAAAGGAGGACAAAAGGCAAACTAACTGTACAGATAACCTAACGAAGAGAAAACAGCATTACCAGCCGTTTATAAATACTTTCCTTATGTTCATTTTCTGTTTCTATGAAACAAAATCTTTCTATATAAACATTCATTTCCAAAAATACTTAGTAGATCTATTCCTTTGCCGTATTTCATTTTAGAAATGGACATTTTACCTACAAGGATCATATGGTTTACGGTTTTTAGCGATTTTGTGTCCAGTTTATCTCATGTTACAATTCCCAACAGCACTGACTGAGCGTCTAGAACCACCCTCT
>BMAT01001548.1:134511-145831 GCA_019649035.1 Elysia marginata | reverse complement strand
TACAGATTTATGATGTCTTTACAACTGAAGAGCGTTCGTCAAAAACTCAGTATTTGTGCATTTTCAAGTTTTAGACCTACTCAATTTTTTACCGCTCTTTTTGCCATTGGCAACTAAAACAGCTTCAACTTTTCAAGAGAATCAAGAAAAACGTCTCATTTATGCCTCTTTGTCTCTGTAAAAAACACACATGATATAACGACTTTTGGTTGTAAATGTATCCGCGGTATACAATTGTGTTGAATTTGATATCAAGAATCATGTGAGAGATGTAACTTCAATTTCAAAGAAAGGCAAATACAGAGAATTGAAAAATCACCATTCAACAGCAGCCTCTCTGTTGCTATCAGAATTACAGTATTAGAAACTGTTGCCATTAAAATTGTTGATTGGTGATAGGCTCTATTGTTTAGTTTGAAGCTTCCATTGTTTTTCTTTAATATCCTAGCAACAGATGTCTAAGCTCAGTTTTGTTTTCTGTTGCTGCATTTGGATGAGAATCGTTATGTATATTAATGAAAGTTTACTGATCCCCTTGAAAACATTTTACCTTAAATTCTCTTTCAGAACTTATTCTACAGGATTGTATATATATTCTAACGCAGCTATTTTGAACCCCACAGGAACAAGGTTCAATTTGTGATTATCCATATTTTGATTTATCAGTATATTTTTTTTTTAATGAATAAGATTGGGAATATGTATAGAGAGAGTTCAAATTAGATAAGCATTCACCTGGATTTAAGTTATCTCAAGTGAACTTTACTTACACTTAATTCCTCATACTCTGGCTTCCGGGAATAAAAACCTACTGGGATTTTTCCTCATACTCTGGCTTCCAGGAATCAAAACCTACTGGGGTTTTTCCAAACTAATAATAAATACCGTAAATTACGCTTTACAAAGATTTTAAAAGAAGAAGACCAGTAACCCAGTTTAGGTCTTTTTTAAATTTCCCTTAAAACGGAATTTCTGGCATCCATGCTTGACAACAGTTGTTGGGCGGTACAAACACTGTTCCAAATATGCACCTTGAAATAATAGGTGCAAAGAATGGAATTTAGACCTCAGAACCGTTCCACATACTTGGGAATTAAAACTGGCGAGAAAAGCTATAGACATAAGAAAAGATTTTCAGTTTTGTGTTTCAGCAAAATAATAATATGTATTGCACTATTGTGTTGATAGTAATACTATTATCCTATTTAAAGCCACATGAACAACCCATTAATTTTGTCATGGTATTGTCTTTCTAACGCGGTATAGTCGATAGATGTTCTAATTTGTTCCTGCAACATCTCAAAACTGTCTGAATCCCAACGCTTATGAAAATGTTAATTTCAAGACTTTTCTTTCTTCTTTTTTTTTCTAAACTATGTATTTTTTTAAGTTGGTATGGATGTATCTCAACAATGGGTGAGTAGGAGAGAGAGACAGACACAATGAGAGAGAGACAGAGAGAGAGAGAGAGCAAGAGAGAAAGAGAGACAGAGAGAGAGAGCAAGAGAGAGAGACACAGAGAGAGAGAGAAAGAGAGACAGAGGAGAAATAGAGACAGAGAGAGAGAGCAAGAGAGAGAAAGGAGAAATAGAGAGAGAGGAAGAGAGAGAGAAAGGAGAAAGAGAGACAGAGAGAGAGCAAGAGAGAGAGAGAGAGACCTACTCTGCCTTTATAGTATTTTGATTAGCATGAGATTGTAATGTTACGTATGATATAAGTTGTGTTTCTCTGCCTGTTTCTGAAATGTAATTATAAGACACTATATGCCATTCATGTCAGAGCCATTGTCCGCGCAAAACTTAGAAAAACAGACCAATAAAATTCATTCTTATCAAATCTTATCATCAGAGTTTCAATTTTCAACCATCTGTTTGAAGCACACATTCCATAGTGAAGCGGATTCCTGTTAAACAAACCCTGGTGACAATAAACTTTGGTTTAATATCAACTTCATTTTTGGCTCACTTCATAATGTTTCTGTTTAATATATTATGTAAACTTTGAATAAAATTAACTTTTTAGTCGCACCTCACAGGACTGCACTGTGTTGCATTCACTCTGCTGAGATGCTCATATCTCAGGAATGCTGAATCTCAAACCTACATAAAAAAGTATAGAAAAAAAGTTTAATATTTAAGTTTTAGCAACAAGAATATTTTAAGTTTTCTTCTTTCAAAAATAATAATAAAGTATAGTGGTGGTATATTTAATTTTGTGTGTGTGCGCATATTTCCAGGATATATGTAACTTGTAAGTCATTGAGTTAAAAGTTTGTGTAAAAAAAAAAACAGTGCATCCCTAAGACCATCTTTGTTTGACAATAAACTTCATGTAAAGAATAACGGGAAGCCCAGTCATGAACAGCCGTATGGCCGGAAGGAGAGCTCAGTTTCGAGCCAGGTTTCGGCTTCTAATTGGTTAGGAAGATCATATCACGGTGGTACTTGACTAGAGTATCTGACCAGGGTATTGCGAAAGAGATAAGAGAGCAAATAATTGTTCCTTTTGGTTTAGTTTCTGGCAAGAAAGATAATTTTGCACTTCATTCTCATTCCTGATTGTAACAATATACTAAGAAAATACCAAGCCGACATATTGAGATGATAGGAGGTGAAAAAAATGTGTTGCCAATGTGGCAAGGTCTGTTTTATTTTACATTTTTACAAAGTTAACAAACAATGAAAATCATAGCAACGTTAGTACATCTTTGATTTTCAGAAGGTCAACCATTTAGAACAATATGGAAGAGGTTCCATAACTTGGCCACTTCTATTTTTTTTTCTATTCATTTTTTTAAATAATGAGCATTGTTATGCTTTAGGATAAAATTTAACCATTTTTTTTAATAGAAAACATAACTTCAGAATAAAAAAAAAATGTAAAATTGTAACAATAAATAAGCTCATAAACAAATGTATGGGTATCAGAAAAATAATATCTCATTTCAATTGTTTCCTAGTTGGCCTTCTGGGGGCCTAGATAGCTGAGTTGGTAGAGGCCTCGCTTCGTGGCCCAGCGGTCGTGGGTTCGAGCCTCAGCCAAGCACAGTCCGGGTCCCTACTGGTTGGGTCGGTGTAAGTATAATGTGACCGGCTGAGGCTAAGTCATGGTATCCCCGCTAGTCTCTGGGTGGCAGCCCGTACATTGTCATTGGGACCCAAGCCCTGAGAGCACCTTTGAATTGGAATTGGGCTTGTAAAATATCCTTCAATCAATCAATTAGTTGGCCTTCTGAGGCTCAATGTAACAAAAGAGAGATCAAGACCATTCAGAAGTCAGAGCAAAGACTTGCCTATTTTATAAGACTAAGAGCAAGCCTTGATTATTGTACAATGCATATAATGAAGATAACAACTCTGATGAATAATGCTAGTACTAAACTATACTTAAAACTGTTTCGTTTGTACAATTTATAATGAAATTATTGAATTGATTATGCTGACCACCAGTCAGCAGTACTAACAGTAATGACAATAGTTGAGTATTTATGACAAAATTGACAATAGTAACGGTAACAATAAAAGAGCACTACTATCAACAATGATAGTGAGAAAAGTAATACCATTGGTGACAAAAGTAAAAGTTCGTCAAGCCTCTACCCTGTTAGCCTAAGTCATTTTTGCCAGTTTTCAGAAAACTAGTTAAAATCATTTTGGCTTTACTCATTTTTGACTTAAGCCAAAATGTTGTTTTGCAATTTGTCTGATTGTATTCATTTCTTTAAAGCAAGACAGTAGGCTTTTCACTGATTCAAACGGTGCATCAGTCGCAATTTTAGACTTAGGCCAAAAAGGTAGATGCTTGACGATTTGTAAAATACATATCCTACAAAAGCGATGCTCAAACTGAGCATGAAAGGCATACGTGTAGTTCATTAAACTGTTATAGACTTCCACCACCAAAGGCATTCTCAAGACAACATATTTGCCACAGCAAGTTAATACACACCAAAGCGATTTCAACTCATAATTCAGTGCTAATGCTGCGCGGCTGCCAGTTAAGATACTCACTGACTAACATTCCACAAATTTCAAGCGCTGCCTTTAGGCAGGTACGGTACCCATTTTACAAGAGGTTGGACTGAAGAAAATAAGGATAAATTGCTTTCCTAAGGCAATTGAAATGTGTCATGGTTAGGGATTGAACCTGCAAGTGCTGGATGACGAGTCTGACGTCTGAACCACTGAGCCAGGTTGTTAGTGTCACACTTGATACAAGTGTCAGGGAAGAAGCTGTAGGCCGTTGAAGTCTTCTAGTCACATGAAACGATGAGGTCGTTTGCCATTGTTTTCCTTGATGCATTTTTTATGCGCTGAGTCTTCTGAGACCTAGCTAATCATTAAGAGCTGGATGGCACAGCAGCGCAAAAAAAAAATTGACATGGACTGGGGGATCGAACCTGACACCTCTTGGAGCGATCAACTGTCCTACTGACTTAGCCATCGCTCACTCTCAAGGTGAAAGAAATTCTGCTGGAGTCCTACATAATGGGACCCATTATAAAGTGGAACTAGCTAACTTTTGTTATGGCTTTTTTTTGAAGCTAGGTCAGTGCAGCCTGTTTAGATTAAAGTGCTAGGGGGCAGCTTATTCAGTTCAAAATGTCAGAACTTTGACTTAAAGGACACTTGACGTAGCAAAAACAACCAGTGACGCGGGATCCTAGAAAGATTTCGGTTATCAGAGTTCAAGTTAGAGGGCCTCCACTGCAGTTTATTCCATCCAAGTGTTTCAACTTTGTAGCAGAATTATGGTTTAGTGTTCATTTCAATCATTTTCTTTTCGTTGTCTCCAAGATGGTATCCTAATCCCTATGCTTGTAAAGTAAAATTAAATAGCGAAGAAAGTAAGTTTTTATTTTCTGCCTATAAGCAATTCTTGCCAATAAAAATTGAGCCCCCTCAGTTTTGTCTCGTTCTATCTCTTTCTTCATTCTATGTGAGACAGAACAATGTAACCCTGAGAAGACAAACAGAAATTTTGTTGAGAAAACCTATAAAAATGTCGGTCAATAGGGAATGAGATTTCAACAAGAGTAGCGGAACTTTCCTGGTGTCTCTCCACTATGTTATGAATACAAATATTACAATCTTTTAACATTTATGCGACAGATTTATTTTGAAGATAAAATTTTTATTTAGCTCTATAGTTCTTAAGTTCTAGATGTCAAATGGTTTATAAAAGTAAGAAACTTACCCTACAATCTAGGTCTAGGTTACAATAACCACTATAGTATTTTGGAGTGTTGTCTTCAGTTGGTAGCGGCTTCGCTCCGTGGCCAAGAGGTCGCGAGTTCGAAACACAGCCGAGCACAGTCCGGGCGCCTACTGGTTGGGTTGGTGTCTATATAATGTGACCGTCTGAGGCTAAGTCATGGTATCCCCGCTACTCTCTGGGTGGCAGCCCGTAAATTGTCATTGGGACCCAAGCCCTGAGAGCACCTTTGAAGTGGAATTGGGCTTGTAAAAATACCCTTCAATCAATCAATCTTCTGGAAAAGGGAAGTTACTCTTGTTTTACCTCTAATCTCATTCCCTATACACCCATGGCGCAGCTTATATTGTTTGACTCATTTTTGGCTAAGTGGGGGAAATCGAATTGAAGTGAATGCCACACAGCCTACGTACTTGTGAGGCCAAAAAAAACTATAAATAATTTATATATCTTATTAAAATTTGGCCAGACACTTTTTGAAGATATTTGGATCAGATTATACAACAGATAAAAGTGTGTCTCCAAGTGCGTTTATCTTACTCCATTTTGTGCCTGAGTTGAAGTTCAGCAATATGGGTAGCACCATGACAATTTAGGAGTTAAACTTTAAAAAAAACAATAGTATAATTACTAAAAATGGCCACAAAATTTTAAACTTAAAAAGTAATATAAGCAGCCCATATCACACAGACTATGTTAAACAAGATGTTATCATACTAAGAAAAATAAGAGTTAACACCAAAATGTCACATTTATGGCAATGCTTATAATTAAGATAATATCAAAATAGTTTTAGTACCGCAAAAATAATAATGGTAACAGCTATGATAATTAGAATGAAATTAAAATTATATGCATAATGGCATATACAACAAACCAATAGTCAGGATAATGATGAAACAATAAAAAATTATAATGGATTATAACAACGAATATATCAATGTAAATAATAACAGTAAAAATAAATTAACAAGAGCAATAGTACCAGAACTAACAAATTTATTGCTGCTGTTGCTGCTAATAAAAATTCAAAAATAAAACTAGTGCTAGTATTGCCAAAACTTGCAGCACTCTGCAATTAAACAAGAGTTGCAGTAGACTTTTTTTTCACTTATCAGCACTAGGCACGTAAATTACGTTCTTCCTTTGTTTTTTGTTTTTGTTTTTTTTTAATATATCACCAATAGAAGGTTGAGAGATTTTGGGGTAACTTAAAAAAAAAAAAAGATTTAGTTCTCAATGAACCATGGACTTTTACTTACTTTCCCAACTTTCCTGGAGAAGTTTGTTGAATCCTAGGTATACTGGAATGAACATGAAAGCTATTGCTGTCATTCAGTATGATTTACACGTACAATCCCAATATTATTTTTAACAACACATAATCTTATCATTAACAACATCCTAAAGACATAAAACATGATAGTAACAAAATGTCATTACAATGGAGCTAAGGTCTAAACTGTCACTATCTCCTCCTTGGCTATGAGAGAACAAAAAACTTAAAGAAGAATGTTTTAAAGATATCAGCCTCTATAAATTAAAAAGGTTTAATTTTTTAATTTAATTGAGACCTCCTTTTTGACAAGTCAAATATGAATCGGCGCTAACGTCCAGACCTGGATTTGAATACTAGCTGCTGTTAAAGCGAGATATGAGCATCATTCAACAAAGCTTTTTTTTTCACAGTGTATTAAGGGTAAACTAGCAAAACAACAAATTTACAAACTCTTTTTGGTCCAATTTTTCTTGAGAATGCCCACCCAAGTGAGCGTTTGTTTACTGAAGTTTTGATAGCGAAAGTTTGACAAAACTGAATGTGAGTGTTTGTGAGTAGTCAAACAAGTGGAAAGCGACATTTAAAGTTGTAATAGCGCAAAGAAGGCCAGGACGGAAAATATGGATGGCTGTAAACACTACACTATTGCTTTTCATGTCTGAATCAACACCTTTGCGGTAGTTTGAGCTGCAAATTGTTTGAGAGATCAGCTATAGTTGCTCGAACTGGTTTGACAAGGAATTGGCGTTCAAAGAAATTGTGCTCCACTAGGAGGAACAAGAATAAAGAAAAGGCGAGGAGATGGAAAAAAGAAAAATAATGCTGGTAATAATCAAATTAAAGGTAATAAAAATAGTAATTATTGTTACACTGGCAACTACAATCATACATAGCAAAATCAATACAAGTTATAACAGTATCATGAAACATTATCAAGAAGCATAATAATTGAGAGGATTGTTATTAACTCACGCTACTGTCATTACTAAACCATGTTTAGAAACACCTGGTACCAATAGCCTTGTACACTCACTACAACTAGAATCAATCACTGTTAGTGTTATGTTGCTATTTTACTGTTTACAATTCTGGGTTTCTGTTAGTTGTGGCACAATTTCACAATTCAATTATAACTACCGTGCTCTTTAAGGCTTAAGAGGAGTAACTGGAAACCTTCAAAATCAAAATCTGATGATTCAAAGTTCTCTATGTTTTTTATCGTTATTAGACTTGCCTTGGTGAAGGGGAAAATGGTATTGTAGAAAGTTAAAATTTTCTGCAATATTTAAACTGGAATTTGATTTCTTCTAAGCAGAAAAAAGGAAAAAGTGGAAAACTTGTGCATGACCCACTTGAATAAATTTTCATCCATATATTTTAACTGTTTTTTTAATTGAGGAACACCAATGTAAAGATAAATAATACTATAATATAAAAAAGTTGACAAGATTTAAGTAGCGTTTAGAGAGTGACTGATTGTTTGGCTGGCAATGAGAATGTATGGGATAAAAAGTGGAATGTTTTTTGTTTTATTCACTTAAGTTTCAAGTCATATTTGAAGGTAAACAATGAAACCTCTCCGCCATGGATTTCATTCTGTTCACTAAACAATAGCAGACCAGTTAAAGCCATGTTTACTAAGTTGCCAACCCGATTTCTCAATACAATATATATCCAAGAGTCTAAACCGAAATTGAGATTGAGAATGTCATGACGTCTAGTCTATTTTGATTACTAAATTAAATGGCCTGGACCCATTTTAGGATTATTGTGCCATGTACATAAAAAAAATGTTTCTTTACAAAATTTTTTGTTCTGAGAATTTTGGTGAAAAGATTTTTTTTAAAAATACTAATTGGGATTCTAAAATAGATTTCAGGTTATCAGAGTACAAGTAATTAGTATTATAATCGTGCGCAGTTTCGTATTTCAGTTGATGTGCTTTTTGGATTTAACTCAATTTTATTTCAAAGCTACATTGTCTATAACTTCTTAGTTAAGGGGTGTAAAATTTTAATTAGCTGCCAAAATGGCATCCTTTCAATACAGTAGTATACGGTTAAACGCACGGCACTTGGGAGGCTCAAATAGCGTGCGTTTAGGAGATGCGTGCATTTATAAAAAGTAGTAAAAATTACTATTTTTAGTTACTTCCCTTTAAATAAAAATGAGAGAATAGACCTAAAAACCAAATTGTTTCACTGGACCACACAAGTTGACAAGGTATAGACAAGAATACCAAGAGTATATGCACATGTACTTTTATATAGGCTAGTGATCTAGATCTATCTACTGTATGTGAGCTGGTTTGGCTTAGCACTTATCGTAATGCAAACATCCAACTAGTTGTTGACCAAGGAGGGCAGGGGAAGGCGAGCTGAACACTACAGTTCAAGAGCTGTTATAGGCTAGGCTACAACAGTTTACCTGTCAGTGCGGTATGGGTGAAGTGAACGTTGCATCATGATCATTTTGCTTGATCTAAGGTCTACACAAACCATCCCCGCTCGACAGGCCTTTGTCCACCTTTTACTCTCCATGCCTCCCTCTTTACACAAAACATGTAAATGTAGCATTGTAGTGATGATAAGAATCCCTATTGAATGGTTCTCGCTTTTTCCGTGCGTCTCCGTGGTTGCCTGATCCATTTATTTTCATAAATCATAGCGTGCGTTTAGAAGATGTTGGGTGTGTTTAGGGTATACTGATCATATAGAAAAAAATCGGTCATCGTGATTTAGCGTTAGTTAAACCGTAGCGTGCATTTATCTGACGTGCGTTTAACCAGATACTACTGTATCTATGAAATCCTAAAACTCTTCACATTAAGCAACACAAAAATTAAGCAGGTGACCTTTAGAATACTTTCCAAACTAAATCCAGCTCAGTTTTTTTGTTGAGATGAACAAATTGAAAAAAATATATATGAAAGATAAAGCTTCATTTTGTTAGTATTTTTACCCTTAATGGCTTATTTACCATAATGAATCTTCTTAAGTTTAAAAGGAATTTAAAAAAAAAGACTTTTCCTGTTATTGATCACACTTGGGACAGTTTTATATAAGTTCAAAAGTTGTTTTCTTGTGTGTATAAAAACATGAACCGCATTTTTTCAAATGAAACTGTTTCAGTTTGAGAGCAAGTTAATAGGGTAATCATAGAACCAGCTGCGTGAAAAGTTAAAGGACTTTGCTCCTAATACTATTTTTTATTACACAGCATCCACATCAAAATCAAAACAGGCCTCCAGGCATTAAAAAACTCTTAAATTAATTTAAGTATTTAAGTATTAAATTTCTCATAAACTTTTAGTACATAAACATTTTAAAATGAGGTCTAATTTAAACATAAAAGTTCGGCATTTTACGATTTTTTTTCACCCGGCTGTGGGCTGGTAGCAGGCTTCATACCACCAATGTACTCAACAAATCTTTTAATAGCTAGTTATTAAGTAAAGGATTTTTAACGAGACACAAGTGAACTTCTGAGATTTTAAAACAGTAAGGAAATACACTTTGTGAAAACTGTAAAGGGCAGACATAATCTGGGCAACTATTGTTTGGACCATTCACCACTCACCAATTAAAAAAATATGAATCTTTTTTACACAACCATATATGTTTCAAGTAACCATAGTATGCAGTTATTTCACCAAAAGCAAAGATGATACTATCATGGCTAATGTAGCCCAGGAGCATATACATTGCCTCTTGGTACTTGTGTATTATTGCAGGCAGTAAAAGAGGCAAGGTAGAACCTAGAGAAGAATGGATATTTTCAAAACTCCCTTTCTATGAATACTTCTCGCTGTTTACATTGTCTCGAAATAAGAGTACCATTGTACGAGTACAACCTAACAAAATGGAGAAGGTTAAAAAATCAAATTCTGAGATCTGCATTGATAACAGAGGAAGATGGGCAATGCCATCACAGATTTTTTTTTCTTTCAGCTTTTATTGTCACAGACACTTGTGTGGGACCTTTGTTTTTTTTTTTACAAGACTTTGACACTAGAATTTAAAGTAGACATCCCTTAGGCACTCTGTAGCCTCTGTAGAAAGAAAAACCCAGCAAAACACTGAAGTCAACGCGCCTCTCTGAATCTCATACTTGTAGTGTCTGTGTTACTTCAAGACTTGCCACTCGTCCTGTTACACATTGCGAAATTATAGGTCCCCCCCGGGGGACACATTTATACAAAGCACAAAACATCCCTGCCTGATTTCCCATTGTGTTGAGCTTGATCAGTTGATCATTTCCAAGACGAGCTCATTGAGATGTATTGAGCCTTCGAATGTGAGAGAGAGGAACCTTTCAGCAGCTTTGGCACTTATAACCCGCAGCGCAGGCAGTCGCAACAGGATCTTCCCGAAACGCTTCGAGTCTTGTGGGTACTGCTGCATGATGTGTCTCCGCAGACAGTCCAGGATCTTCGACTGCATTTCAGCGATGCGGATTTTATTGTTGATACCATGAGCATCTGCACACACAAAACAATTTGAGACATATGGTGAGGGTTTCAGCTTTAAAACAAAACAGTTTGAGACATACGGTGAGGGTTTCAGCTTTAAAACAAAACAATTTGAGACATATGGTGAGGGTTTCAGCTTTAAAACAAAACAATTTGAGACATACGGTGAGGGTTTCAGCTTTAAAAAAAAAATAGACAAGAGCAATTTATTTGAACAGATGGCATGACACAATCTCCAAAATCAAAGTGACCCCACCTCTAGTTACTGTAAATACGCTTGTTATCAAGTCTTTGTAATTTGTTGCTTTTTCAGGTTACCAGGCTACTTAACCACTTAATTCCGCTGTGCATGTTTG
>BMAT01001548.1:99344-111025 GCA_019649035.1 Elysia marginata | reverse complement strand
CAATACTAATGTCAATCTGCTTGACGCGGCGATTTTTACGAATCAACTAATCAACACAAGATTGGTGCTTAGAGTCTGACGCTGACAATGGTAGACCAGTACGGGCTTGATCATGAACAGTTGATTCACTGGGATTCTCTTCCCTTGAACGCCGTGTCCATCGTCTCACAGTACTTACATCTAAACACATTTCACCATAATTTTATACGGCTTTCATACGAGAGTAGATTTCCTTAGAGCTACAGCCTTCTGCAGTCAGAAATTCAATCACAGCCCTTTTTTTAAGCGTAGATTCATGGAAGACGCCATTTGTCTTTCCTCTGACCGCGTGACACCACCAAGCTTGATAACGCGCCACATTTTGAGCTCAAATGACGTCATACGCAGATGCAATTTTGCACACATGTAGACAAAGGGTTTGAGAGTATTGATGCCAAACTAGAAGATTCTAAATTGAAAACCCGATGAATTATGGCGTTGGAGGCAGAACTTTTCAATATGCCCTCGTATATTAAATATTGTGTCGAAATCCTTGCCTATTGTTGTTCGAAATTCTTAGTTATATAGTAATAGTTATATATACCGGTATATATATATTACCTATAAGGTTAAGCAGCAGCAGAAGAAAGAAGAAGAAGAAGAAGAAGAAGAAGAAGAAGAAGAAAAGAGAAAGAAAGAAAGAGCCCCTAGGTCATATCAACTAGAAGAAGGAGTTATGTAGCCCCTGTGGGAGTTGTATTGCAGTTCGAACTTCCATTTCATCTCGTGGTGGCGTCATCGGATGTCCCATCTAGCTAGCTACATGACATTGTACTGGTAAATCAATGCACCCGGCGAGATAAAAAAAAATCCAGGCTTAGCGACAGTAGATGGATGCAAAGAGTGATGGGGTGGAGTGGTTGTGGGTTTTATCTGGTGCAACTGAAAGAAGTGACCAGAAGAAAGGACGTAGAGAATGAAGAAGGATGGGGAGCTGATATGGAGAGCTGATGTGGACAGCTACTTCCAGCAGTGGAGGAATACAGCCTCGCAGGAATGACGTAACTTTCATCTTATCTAATAAAACACCAATATCAATTCGTTTGGAGTTGATGGCGGCGGAGAAGGGGATGGGGACACCAGATGCACTTCACTGAACATTCAAATGTTTAAGTAACAAAAAAGACCTATAAGCCAAAAATAAATAACATCCATTTTTTGCCCATCGACCTATTCCTGGTGTCTGATTACATTAACTGATTAAGATACTTATTACCATTACATTAACTCGACCATGTGAGCCTATAAATGGTAGCCTGAACAACCAGAGAAAACCGTAAATTACTTATTAACAACAAGCCTTAAGGTTGTTCTCCTTGCAAAAAAAAATTGAGTAATTATTGCAAGTTTTGAGTTTACACATAGTTTACATGTACTTTGTTTTTCACATAAATCTTTTGCTTCTACTAGGCCTAGTGGCAAACACACTTATCTGGCTATTCTTAGCCATATACTACTAGCTGTGTAGGCCTACATATGTACAAAAATTTTCTTTAGTACATTCTACCAGCCGTAAAATTTATTGAGAATTATGATTCTGAAGTCAAAATCAAAGCGTTTTTAAAAATGAACATTTATTTCTAGCAAAAAAAAACAACAAAAAACAAAACAAAACAAACAAAACGAACATATCAACCCCTAGTTGTAGTGTACAAATTGCCTCATCCAACTCTGGTTATTGGTATTGGCTGTGAGACAAAGAATGTCCAAAAGTTCGGACAGCCAAGGTCTCTTCAGTTATGTTCATTTGGCCCTATCAAGATCTATAATTATGTCTGCCGCATGTCGTAACTTTCACTTTCAAGGTATTGCTGTTGGCGACAAGACTTTGTTCTAAGCTACCTAACGTAAAAAAATTTTGAATGAAATTATTATTATTTTGTCTCTAAAGATATAAAAAATTTTGTCTATTTAAAAAAAAAAAAATATATATATATATATAGAAAAAAAGAGAATATAGACCTTGCAATGAGATTTTCTCAAAAAAGGATTTTTTAACTTCCGATTCCTTTTGCCCTAAATTTTAATTGCCTTTGGTGTAAAAAAAAAGTTCTTGGTGGTTTCCTATAACTTCTATTTTTTTTTTTGTTTACGTACTTACTATCTCTGTTTCATCTTTCAACCAATTTTTTTAAACGCAAACTCAATCCAGTGGTAGGCCTACGTAAAATGTGTTTCCGTGGCAGATGCATTTTATCAGGGTTTGCTATTTATAGCTCTAGACAAGCAATGAACACAGAACAGCACTTCAGGTTAAGTGGACGATGGATCATAAGGTTTCTTTTTAAATTTCAAGGTATTAGCTAAATTGGTAAATGCCAACTGATTCGTAATGGTTAAATAATGAAACAATAAAACAAATTTATAGGGTTATTTACTGTATCATGGTTGCTATGGTGACAACAGCCATCTTGAATGGTCACTTTCAAACTTGATGATTTTCAAAGTCTAGTCCTACAGTTTTAGTTGAAATCAAGTTAAAACTGCTGCCGGTATTGTAAATAACTGTGTCTTTGTAAACGCATGGGATTTTTGGATTTTAAAAAAAAAATATATTTAAAACGAATTTTTTAAAATTTTTATCTTTTTAGTAAAGTCCAGAAAGAGATTTACCCTCAATTTTTCAGGGTTTCTTCTAAACTAGACCAAATATTTAAAAAAAAGGCCTACACATTTATATTTCTCACAATCGAAGACACCATATATACGCACAAGACACTTCAAAAGGGGACAGCGTGGCAGAGTGGTTAGTGCATCAGACTCAAGATCTGGAGATCGATTTCCGACCATGCCATGGTGCAATTGCCTTGGGAGAGCAATTTACCCTAACTTTCCCCAGTCCACCCACCTGTAAAATGGGTACCTAGCTGAAGCTGCAACACCCTGCATATGGATTAAAAATGGCCTTCAAATGTACAGGTCTGCTGGGGCATTAGTGGCGCTGCTCTGTGACGACACAGTTATGCTGAGTAACGAAGCCAAATTTGCCAAAAGAGATCAATATAGTGTAAAGGTCACTATAACATTTCTTTTTTTATAAAAAATTTTTTAAAAAATCTTTTAAAAGATGAAAAAAAGGAGATAGGCTTTTTATGCAAATTTTTAAAAAATACATTTTGAGCTAAACGTATTGGAAATGGGAAAAACATAGGAAATAAGACATAAAATGCCATATAGATGATATACAGGCCCATAGTGGTATCCTGAGTGGCAGCCAAAACACCTTAATTAATGGATTTGTTTTTTTAAGTGGTTGAACTTCACAAATCTGTAAAAACAGGGATTGTGATATGTCAAGACCAAATATCTGTTGCTCGGCCAAAATCATATGCCGTCCCTGTGTCCTTCCCTGGAGATAGAGGTAGAGGGCAAACTTAAAAGTTTTTAGGCATTGGTCTACCCCCCCCCCCCCCCATCTAAAATGTTAATAACAACAGTAAGGATTCATAGCATGGCCAATACCCAGCAGCTTGGCGGAAAGGAACCATAATTCCCATCCTAAAAGCTGGGAAGGATCCAGCCTTCATGAGCTCCTACCGACCTATCCAATTAACCAGCTGCCTGGGTAAACTCTTTGAAAAGCTTGTAAAAGTGCGCATGAACTACTGACTCGAGTCATAGAAGCTCTTGAACCCAAAACAGGCGGGATTTCGAAGCCTTAAGTCTACAGAGGATCAAGTGACACGAATTACACAAATCATCGTCGATGGGCTCAATGATAATACCGGGCCCCGTGGAAAAAGAACCGTAATAGCCCTGATAGATTTTAGTCGAGCTTTTGACAAAGTATGGCACATGGGCCTGTTGTGGAAAATGTCAAAAATGAAATGTCCACCATGCCTTCTGAAAACTACAAAGGCTTTCCTGTCAAATGGACAGAGTCGAGTCCGGTTCGAGGGAAAGACTAGTCACTACAAGAAATTTACTGGAGGTGTTCCTCAGGGAGGGGTACTCTCCCCGACCCTCTTTCTGATATTTATAAACGATATCTCTTCCAACCTCCCTGAAGGCGTAGAGGTCAGCCTATTCGCTGACGACCTGGCAATTCTTGCTCAAAATGAAGACCTAGAGCAAGCCTCCTCTCTTCTCCAGCAAGGCCTGGAGTGCATTGAAAAATGGTCAAGGAAATGGAAGATGACTCTAAATGTGGACAAGTGCGAGGTCACTCATTTCTCCAAATGGACCAAGGAAGCGTCGTGGCGCCCGAATGTCAAACTGCTAGATAGAAGACTGAAATATTCTGACTCTCCCACCTTTCTGGGAGTCACCTTTGATAGACAGTTGACCTTTAGGAAACATGTTGACAAAATCAAAGAGAAAGCCAACAAAAGGCTCAACGTTCTACGATGTCTCTCGGGAAAGTCATGGGGAGCGGACAAAGAAGATCTTCGCATTGTGTATCTAGCCTACATCAAAAGCGCCATAGACTATGCCTCAAATGCATGGTACACATGCCTCGCCAAAGACAGCAGGCAGAAATTAGAGACAGTACAAAATGCAGCAGCCCGCACTATCACTGGCTGCACCAAGAACACAAACACTAAACTACTGCTGAATGAAGCAAAGCTCTTGCCTCTCGAAATCGAATCGACAATATCTCAATCTGCGGCGTACGAAAGAAGCTTACGACTTCCAGAGACAGACCCATCCAGAAAAACTGCCGAAAACCCAGTGCGGACAAGGCTGCGCTCTCTTGGCACATGGCGTGATTGATTGATTGAAGGGTATTTATACAAGCCCAATTCCACTTCAAAGGTGCTCTCAGGGCTTGGGTCCCAATGACAATTTACGGGCTGCCACCCAGAGACTAGCGGGGATACCATGACTTAGCCTCAGCCGGTCACATTATACTGACACGGACCCAACCAGTAGGGGCCCGGACTGTGCTCGGCTGTGTTTCGAACCCGCGACCTCTTGGTCACGGAGCGCAGCCACTACCAACTGAGCTATCTACTAGGCCCACTCACATGGCGTGAGACCAGAAAAGACAAAGCTTACGTATGTGGTCTTGAAGACTTCCCTCGTGAGAAACTAGTCCCTGTGCCAGACATCCCACCATGGCAAGTTCCAGAGACTTTTACCTGCTGTGCCACATTAGGTGAGGGAATATCCAAAGCAGACGCCCCAGAGGAACTGAAAAAGGCAGTAGAGGATACCATGAAGAAATGAACAAACCAGACGTTGAGGTCTTCACAGATGGGTTAGCCAGAGATGGCGTGTTCTTCCTAGGCGGAGGTATTCTTGTGATAGAGAAAGAAGAAAGACACTCCCTGAGCATTGCTGCAGGCAGATACGGCAGTAGCTACAGAGCTGAATAAATGGCCCTCAAAAAGGCACTTAGCTGGCTGCAAGAGAGAGAAAAAGAAGGCACAATAAACCTATATACGGACTCCCAGTCACTTGTCCGAAGACTTGAAGAAGGCCCAACATTACAGACTTTAAGCAGCAACGCGTGAGTATGACGCGAACGTCTGTGGATCTATTTTTAGAAACTGGTTTCATTATTTTTATAGTTTCTCAATCTGCTTTCCCGATTTTCACGTACGCGTAGTGAGACAAGGTGCGTGTGCTAAAGGTCTCTATTGACAAAAACAAGCCTCGAAAATGAAATGTGGACATTAATCCATCAAATTTGTTCGAGAAACGTAACAAATTTGCACATCCAGTGGATCCCGGGCCACTGTGGCATAGCTGGAAATGATGAGGCAGACCACTTAGCCAACCAAGGTCAAATCGAGGATCAACGTGAAGTGGAAATTGACCTAAAAACGGCTAAAGCAGTGTCCAAAAGACATGTTCTAGACACCATATGGGCTCCTCAAAATGTACATGAGTCAAAGCCAGCCGGAATACGTCCACCCCCCCACTTGAGACAAAGAGGCGGGCCTGTCGCGGCGAGAGAGAGTGGTCCTGGCCCAACTACGCTGCAACGGAAAAAGTCTTATCCTCCAGAAGTACCTCTATGATATTGGTGCATCACCGTGCGACGCCTGTTTGCAGTGTGGCCAAAGCCCTGACGATCTCCACCACGCCCTTTATGACTGTCCTGAGGTCGACTTTCTTCAGAGCCTCATCCCGGGAGACCCCATGGAGTCCCTTTGGGAGAGCCGGGTAGAGATGATTGAGTTACAACGGCTTCCAATTGCATGAAAAGCAACGGATCCAGCAAAAACAACAACATAGCATGGCCAAGATGGAATGTTTAATTGACATTTTTATTTCCTAATTGCAATTGAAATTTGAATGCCTTTTTTGTAATTTGTAGGCTACTATTGCTTAATTTTAATTAACAGGTTTATGGGGTGAGGTGCCCTTTTCCGGTTCTTACAGTAATAGTGACCTAAGTTTGATAGGTAAAGCAAGAAAGAATTGGGTCTGGAATAAATTGTTCAAATTTTATACATACAATTACAGAAAATTTATCTTTATCAAGCTTATCTTATTGCAAAAATCCCTACATAAATGTCTTGGGCTGACAAGAGCCAATGACTCAAATGAGACAGATGTCACAATTTACATTCCTGAGCATTGCTTTTTGATGAGTTCCCAAACGTTAAACATTTCATGAAATAATCAAAATTTTGTAAAGATAGACCCTAAGTTTAAAGAGGCATTTTTCCAAATAAAGATTTCAACTTCCGACTCATTCACCCTGGACGCAAGACATGTGAAATGTCAACAGGTACTTTTTGTTTCTCTATTTATCTTCCACTACATGTTCAAGCTCTTTTAAACATTGGTATAGCTTTACAAAAAGTTATTTTCTGTAAAAATATGGCATTATTTTCACTTTCCTGCATATATTGGGCTGGAAGTTGTTTTTTTTGTTTTTTTTCGCAGATCATAGGAGAGTTCAGATTTCTAAAATTTTTAATATGTTGGCCTCTGCGTCAGCCAAATTTGAAAAATAACACTGATGATTTTATAAAATTATCCATATGGCCAATTGGCTATCAAAACTTAACAATAGTGATTGCATGAGGTTTTCTTGTGAAATGTTCACGTTCACATTGACTGCAAAATTCATGAAGTTTTGCTGCTTTTACGGAAATCAAATAGCCTTATTATTGTAAATGAAAGCTTGCTACATGCTTTAGGCAAGTAAAAATTTTTCTGGACAAAATTTAAAGAAAACCAAAACTTTTGATTTGTTTCTCATGCATGCTTATTTTATTTACAGTCGTGATTTTTTTTTTACATACGCTGGCATTTAAAACACACACACACACAAAATTTAAATACTGTACAAGTATACATGTGCATGTCATACTTTAATACATACTTCAGGGATGCCACTCAACATTCATGAAAACAGCCGACAATCCTGGAGCTACATTCTAGGCTTCATAAAAATATACATGTATGAATTTAAGATGTCACTAGGGGACACCGAATTGTCATTGTTTGTTCAAACTGGTCAGTTCCTTCAGTTTTGCAGACTAAAAGTGAAAAAAAAAAACGGAAAACAACTGAAAAATGGCATCCCTGATAGTGATACTTGGAAGAAATTGTACCCATTTTGTAATTGTTTTACTCATTAATTTTTGTTTGTTTGTTTGTTTGACAGAGAGGCCAAGTCAATAGCTGACTTGTTCTGCTTGTAGTTTGTACTCTTAGAGCTATAATATTTCCTTACATACATTTGTGTGAGGAGCTGGAAAAACCATCCACATGTCGCTGATACACATTTAGAGTTATGGTCCCTAAAATAAAATATTTTCCTTTATCTCCAACTTAAGAATATCAACAAAACATGTAATTTAAATGTGATTCAACATATCGCCTTCAAACAATAAGTAATTAATTATTGCAACGTCTTCTTTTACTTCAATGTAAAAAAAAAAAGTAACTTTTAATTTTTACCAAAGTGGATGGTTTTCCCAGCTTTTCACACATTTGACCTTGCTTAAGGAATTAAACATAGTGCCAACACACGCACACACACTCTCTGTCACACACTCACATACCTACATCACGTAACCTTTCTTTGACTCTCTTCACCCACTCATGTCTATTTATAGCTAGGCTGAGCCGTGAGGAATGCTAAAGAGAAGAGCATCTCCGGTGCTCCCCCAATCTACTCGTTTGAGCTGGAATATTGTCACCCATACAATGACGATGGCCAGCCAAATCACAGAACCTATGAAGGACCGTATCACATCTGAAAGAAAATGTGTGACGCAATATATTAATGTGGAATCAAATTGATTAAAACAGACTGGAATATGGAAACAACACAAGCAGAAAGAAAGTGGTTACATGTACAGCAGAAATGGACTAAAAATTTTCAATAAGAAGAATCAAGGTAACTGTATGCAAAAGAGATCAGGTTTATACTCAGACAATTTTCTGCCCTTTTACCAGAACTAAGTAAAACTTTCCTCCCCCATTCCGCCCTTTGAATGAACACAATAATTTTGTTTTCAGGAGTGTTAAACATCATTTGGAGTAAAGCAATTGCTACTGAAGCAAAGGGAAATCTGTTACGAACCATAATTTAAACTTTGATTTAAGATAATTGAACTTTGTTATTTTTAAATCTGAGTTAAAATCTAACAAACCCAGAAAACTAAAAATAAACCTCACATCTAGAAAACTTTGAGTTATGAAAAGTTCATATGAACACTAGACTTCAAATTTGAAGGTTTCCATGGTATATGTCTTGCAACCAGAGAAAATGAGTCGGATAGCTCAATTTCACCTTACAAGGTGTTGATATTTTGAACAATTCATTTTTCTAAACTTCCAGACGAACAAATTTGCATGAAGTTATCAAAGTTTTGTAGAAAGATATCAGAAATTGTTTTGATCTAAACTACAGAGAAAAAGAGGAATATAAATCTACTTGCACTCTAATTAAACTTTAAACAAAAGGGCATTTTCTCAAATTCAAATGTCCAACATCTAACTCATCTGGACTGAATGCAAGACATATTGATTTTTTATATCTGCTGTGGAAAAACCATCAAAATCAAATCCTGATAATGCTTTAATTAAAAGTTTTCTAGTTCCTCTTGGGATTTGTTGAATTAAAACTCATAATTCAAAGTTAACTATGCAATGTTCTTGCAAAATTTCAACTCTTATGCTTATGATCTTAAGCATTATTAGATTTAACTTTATCAGTCTATTCAGCAATACTAATGATAGGCCTACATTGAGAGTCAAACAGAACGACTAAAAAGTGTGGATGTCTGTTTCAACTATTGTATTTTACTGTTTCATATGCGTTACATTGGTAAAATCTTTGTCACAATATCATCTACATAAAATGTTTAGTAGTAAGTCCAATATCTGAGACATGCTGTCATTCTAGTTGATATATACCATGTAGTTTTTGTTACAAAAATATTAACTTAATAATAATAAAACAAAAAATACATTAACTCACATGTCTTTATCTCTGCCTGTTCTGTATATTGAGGTTTTCTGAAAGCTTCCTGGAAAAACCACACACTGTTAACAATCCACAGGAACGGTAACGCAAAGAAGCCCGCTGGTGAAGACAAAGTAGCAATGAATTTAAAGTTCCAACAATCAAATTGACAACGCTGTCTCCAAAAACTGAAAAAAAATCTCACAGACTTGAAAAATTTAACTAGCAGTTGAGCAGAATAGTCTCATATCTTTTGCAGAACCTAAGATATATATACGTTCTTTTCAATCTTGATTATTTTCTATGCCTCCTGTTGCTTTTTTCTTTACACCAGTACACTTATTTCTTTTTATTAAAAGTTTATTATTGCTGTCTGCAAAATATTTTTTTTTTGCACTTAAAAAAACAACAACAGCAAAAAAGTGTAAACTTTATAAAATCTTTTGACCACAAAACTTTACTGTAAAGACAAAAATTTTTACGACTCTGTTTGAGGTTTAAGTTATCAGAGGAACAGGCATTCCGCTTTCAAAATAAGCTTATAAATTTTATAATTCTTTCATTTAGTTTCAGGATTCTGTTTTGAAAAAAAAAATAAAAGAGTTAAGGTGAACCGAACCTGAGTAAATCAAATACTGATTTCTAGACTTTAACTCAAGCTGTATAAATATTTATATTGCCGATCTTATTTCGTTTGCATAAAGTATATTAATAGTTTAATACAGTAAGTCAAAATACAGAGAATTCTAATTTAAATGCTCCGATTTCTTTCTGACTGGACTGTGGCAGTAAAGACATCTTGACACAAGTTTTATCTTTCTTTATTTCTGTCCCATGACAACAATTATACCTTTCCTAAACGGAACTGTCTGACCGCATAGTAAAGTGAATGTACTTTCTTTTGGTTTGGCTTGTGATATTTATTGATGAAGGGTTCTTTTTTGACAAAATTCATTCTTTTTAATTTTGAGATTTTCTCTGAAAACAACTAGTTTCTATTCTCATTCATTTAAAAATGTTATTTTATTGCATAATTATGGTGATGGTCATAATGTAGGTATAATAGCCAAATTGCACAAAATTCTTGGTCTTTACAATTTGACTCATTAAAAACTACTGGTAAAGTCCTAGTCCTGTCAATGAAACTTAATACTGTGGATAGATTTGAGAATTTGTATTATAAACGAAGAAACTAATGATAAACTTTTTATCACATATCTGCAATTGGCATACTTACGTATTCATTCAAGAATGTACTCACCCAGATAATATCTACGACACATGACCAGCTTTTCGGCATTCTTTACTCTGCGCAGATCCATTGGCTTTCACTTGCTTTTTTTTAATCTTTGGCATTCAACAATCACAAACAAACTTTGCCTGGTAGAAAATATCTGAGATGGAAATAGAACAACAGATCAATATTAATAATAGAAAACAAGACACAGTAGAATCTGGGCCTATGCGCATATTTCATTCATGATTGATACTTGAATCATATTTAGGGGTGCTACAGTCATTGGACTGGTTTGTTAACAAGAAGATCTGAAACTGAAAGATTAAAACAACATTTTAATCATTGCAACGGATTACAAGTTAAGGTGGAAAGAACATTAACGGAGAGGGTTCCCTTGTTGGCTTGACTTTAAGGTTGGATGCATCGTGCAGCATGACTATTCCTTCAAGAATTTCCACACTTGACCGTAGGACAAAGAGCTTTTGGGGTTTACAACAATTAAAATAAAGTTTGGGCGCAAATTCTCTTGTAAAAGTTGTTTTCTAGAAGGTTTTGAAAAGTTCTTACAAGTATTGTTGCGCAAAAGTTTTATCATGTTTTGCTGAACACTAGAAATTTGATTTAATGTATATAGGCCTTTAAAGACTGTTGAAAGTATAAAAAAGTATGAATACTTTCTATTTATTTGTATGCTTATATTTGCACCATTTGCACTATTAAAGTATTATAGACCTTAAAAAGTTATTTTTTTATAAATGTGCAAGCATTTGTTGCTGTAATTTGGTTGTGTCAGAGCGTGATTTCAGCCTTGAGGTTTGGCACTAGTGGTATTGCCTTTGCCAAAATCAGACATTTTTGTAGCTATACATCCATTTTTAATTCAAGAGAGCTTGTAAGTTGAGAAAGAGTCAGATTCAATTTCCTTGTGCTTGAGCAGAGAATGAAATATGATGTGAGGAGGCAGAAGCAGTAAGGTAATGTCACATTTTACACTTAGTTATTTTAGTATTTTATGTAAATACTTAATTT
>BMAT01001548.1:47919-59440 GCA_019649035.1 Elysia marginata | reverse complement strand
CAACAATCCGATCTTGAATTTCTCAAGATACCACACAGTTGCTACACCCCTTTAATAATTTAAAATGATTGTAAAGCTTGATTGGTCTAAAGTGTTTTTCAAAATGCTAAGATTCTGTTTTTTCCTAATCGCAATTACAATATTAGTTCAATTGAAATTTTAAAAAAAAGTCCTTATTATAACACGGATCTACGTTTAGAAACGACAATAAAACTATCGCTGACTTTTTCTACAAGGAATTTGTAATTTTATACAAGCATTTAATCAATATTCTTACCTGAGTGGGTTATTGAGTTGATCCCGTGGTAACAGTGTTACATGTTTATAGAAGAAAATAAAAATGAAGCTGAAATAGCAATAAAATGCTCTGGGGATACTTGATTAGTGAAACAAGATCAAGTGAAGACCAATACTGTCAAAGCATAAACAAGCGTATTCATGGCGCACGTCAACAAGCTATCAAACAGTAATAATTTGCAAAGGATCGCTTAACAAGGGGTAATGGGAGTGATTAAAAAAAAATTGCGGTTTGGTTTATCCAGGTTTGCAAAAGGTGCCACAGATTTGGCCATCTTTAATCCATCATGCTAGGCGCTCTTGACCAAGATACACACATTACGGCTTTTTTAACGCTTTGAACGGGCATAGGATAAAGCATTGGATGGCTCTTCTTCTTGAATCAATGAAAATATGTCTGTTGGTCAAAACTGTTTTCATCTTATGATGAAGATGTCACATTTTGGGGGTTCTTTGCGACTAATAACTATCACTCCTGCCATATTACTGCTCAGTTCTAGCCCTTTCTGCTTTCGTCCTCAACAACATTTAAAAGCTTTGAAGATCTTCGCATTCTGCCATTGGCGCTGTGTCATTGGTGCACCTTAAGTTGTTTACAATCTGTCCACCAACCTAAATTCCCAGAAGTTTTTATAGGTTTCGCATAATTATCTCACTGTTGATTAGAACATATTCTACATGTATTTTAATTGCTTCCATTTAATTAAAAGTATCTCCAAAAAACAGATAGCTAGAGTTGAAATATTTTTTCAGCCTCATAAAGCACATAGAGATTTCAGCCTCATAAAGCACATAAAATTTTCAGCCTCATAAAGCACATAGAGATTTCAGCCTCATAAAGCACATAAAATTTTCAGCCTCATAAAGGACATAAAATTTTCAGCCTCATAAAGGACATAAAATTTTCAGCCTCATAAAAGACATAAAATTTTCAGCCTCATAAAGGACATGAAACTGACTTTGAGAAAATATTACCAGCTAAATATGTCAAAGTTCAGAGTTGTTTCTGATTTACTGTGGTCACCTCTCATTTTCTCCGAGACTCTTTCAATAAATATTTGATGAGATACAAATATACAGTCCAGTACGGAACACCATGGGAACAAAGTTTAATTTTGAGTAGCCTGCATGTCAAATTATCGGTACAGATTACCCTGAAGAGAAATAAGATCAGTAATAATAATAAAATAAATCTGGCGCTAATCTAATTAAACAAGTATTTCAATTAGGCAGGCTGGAATTATCTGGATTCCACTGTTACTATTAATGGTAATACACTTCAGTTCAAAGGAACAATTCATTTCGTGAAACTCGCAGGTCTACATATCTACTCTAGTGTGTCCTCAAGACCATTTGATCCAGTCAATGAAATTCAAACATGGATATTTTAAATACCTGCTTCATTAAAATTATACTCAGATTACCGATTTTATCCTTCCTTTAGTAATGAACATTGGCCATTTCATCTTTGGATAATTTAAAGGTTAAACTTTGTTTCCAGTGGGCTTAAAATATTTAAACTGGACTGCACCCCTTCACATTCTTACTCCAGCACAGCTGGTTTGAATCTTCATGGAATTCAGCCACAGGCAAGTTAACAGAAGATGCCAGCGCATCTTAACTTTTTTTTTTCTGATGTTTGAATGTAGAAGTTCTTTTTGTGGTAAAGCAAAAATGACAAAAAAAAAATATTATAACTATGGCAGAGTCCAGATCATTTTAACTTGAATCATTCAAATATTTGCTTGATTCAAACTACTATCTTTATTACTGTTTTCATTTTATATTTCTTATATACCGTATAGTAATAATTCAATTTAAAAAATTTTTAATTAATATTTTATTCCCATAAGGTTTGAAACATCTGAACTGGAATGTACCTCCACTGTTAAGGAAAACCAGCTTATATAGATCTGTAAGTTTGTTAAGAAGGTGATTATTTTTTAACGAAGAGTAAAAAAGGGAGGGAAAAAAAGAGGTAAAGATTGGACAACAGTATACTTACACAATGTCCTTAAAAAAGTAGAATAAAGTTCAAATAAGTTTAATCTGGAAAACTCAAATCCTCTTCTGAAGTGTATGATTGTCAGATGATTTGAAATTCAATGTTGCTCCCATGAGGTTTGGAGTATCGGTACAGGACTTTAGGTTGAAGGTCTCACCTTCATTTTGACTGTGGCTTGCGGTGTAAGTTCAACTTGAGCTAAGGGATCAAGGCGTCCATACTTTTCCTCTAATTGGTAATACCTGCAAAAGAAAGATAAATCATGACAAAGGCACAAAAGGGTATACAACTAGGTAACCGAAGCAAACAACAAAAATCAAGAAAAAAGTAAGACAACAGAGGACACATTTTTTTCGTAAAACAAACGAAAGAGAATCAAGGAATTAAAATTATTATAATATAAAAATATTTTTTAAAAGTTAATGTCTTGTTGGAGCTCTTTCCCTGAAACTAGATAATCACATCTAGCCTACACAAAGGGGCTAAACCTAGACTAATACGTATTACCTAGATCAAGACAGTGCTATTTAAAACTAGTTTCTGTGTTGTTTTTTTTCTATCGATGTCAACTTCAAAATTATCCTTAGGTTTGCTAATGGTAATACCTTCCTCCTCTCATTCACCAATCTTCACCAATCTGTCTATTAATTAGCTGGAGGATAGGGTAGGATAATCATCATGTAACCTACTTATAGAGAAGAAGGTATAGTATTAGTAGTGCTATTTTTTATAAGTTGCACATTCTGAATAAATCTTTGACTTTGAGCATACGGACTGTAAAAATGAAGGGAAAACAAAAGGTCTAAAAATATAACAGTCTAGATCTACACATTTTAAAATTATAGTATAAGCAACTCTCACTTACAAAATATGCTTTTATTTAAAAATATAAAATAAAACTCACAATGTTTAGCATCTTTTGAACAACTTTTCTATGGAAATCTTTAACGTTATTTTTTTTGTAGTTGAAGACAATAATAGATCTTCCCATAAATTTAATCTTTTCGTTAAAGACAAAAGTCTGCATCTCCAACAAAGAGATAACAAAAAATGAATATTAATAAAGGTATTTGCCTTCTTCTGTAGGCTGGGGCTTACACATAATTTTGTTAGCAAATAGAGTTGGAAAAACATTCTATAGACACAAATGTTGCCCACTTTCCTCACATGTAGCTGGCTAGTGTTGTTTGAGTACCTATGAATTTTCCCCTTCTAGTTCAAGAAGTTTACATATATGACTTGCTATGAGGAAACCCAGCTAATATACTTTCTTGGTTTTTTAATAGCAAAGCTTCATTAAGTTGAAGTTGAAGATGTACTTTTACAACAAACTCATTAAAAATTTCATACAATCGGCTTCTTACCTTGAGGGCTTTGTATCTGCATCCATATATTTGCGCAGAAAGGCTCTCTCTGCATCCTCCCTCTCTGATTCTGTTACTTTGCTGCCATTGAGCATTCTTATGTTCGGGAGGAGTGCTACCGTGTGCTGGAAACGGATGTGCTTTGGTATTGCCTGAGAATAAAAGGAAAAAAAATGTGTGAATTTTACAGTTGATTTGAATAGCACTATGATTTGTATGCTACACACTTGCATAAGAAAACAGCCAATTAGGCTTACCGTTCAAGCTATCACTAACAAAAAAGCAGAAATGAATTTTTATACAGAACTCTCTGTGGCGTCGTGGTCTTGTGGTAGACGCTCGGCTTTCAGATCGAGAGGTCCGGGGTTCGAGTCCTGCTTTTGGCAGGTCGACGTTTTGTCCTTGAGAAAGGCTATTTACACACATTTCTTCACCTCACTCATGCGTTAAACGAGTACCCGACTATTGGCAGTGAAAGATCTTGTCAGAATGCTAGAGTGATGCGCTTAACTAGCAGATCCTCTGTGAGTTCAGAAGGTACTTTGGTTGGGAATGGCCTGTTGGGGAAACCATGTAAAGCCCTTAAAGCACTTTAGTGGATAAGCGCTATATAAAAGCGCTCTTTACAAATAAAACAGATTTTGGTATTCGTATACAATGCTTAAATAGATTCTCATCAAATTAAAATGAAGACTGTACGTGCAAGGTTTTGATTATGAACCATCAAGGCATTTACACACATGTAGGCACAAAATTTTGTGACACTGATCGACATGCACAGTGAAGCTGAGAGTGGGATTGTCTCTTTGAAGATCAATAGTCTTACAGTAGAATCTTTCTGACCTAAAATTGATCAAACCGAAAAATTAATAGAATCCAAGGAAATTGCCCCATAGTGGAAAGTCTTTCTTTGTCTTCTTACAGTTTCTTGCGCTATGACTGCCTTAGTATAAAAAAAATCTTCTCCTAGTTTTTCTTTTATTTTGATTAAAATTGCTTACAGCAGGTTTTGTATAATGGTATCCAAGTAAGTAAACTCATCCCAGCTTTGATAGACTTGTCCAGGGATCCAGTCAAGAACAAGATTTAGGATGCTGTAATAGCTTCATGAGTTTGTAAGGATTAACAAATTAAATAAAAATACGAAGATAAGAGAGTGAAAAATATTGCGACTTTAAAAAATTAATCTATATATGTGAGATTTGTACATTTAGAACATACATTTTGTCTAAGAGCTTATTAACCCTAGAATGGATCTAAAAACTAAAGTAGAGTTCACAACACTTGGAGTATATCTATAAAGTAGATAAGGATCCAAAAAGGATGCAAGTAAATCTGTACGATCTAGATAATAGTTTATAAAAAGCAGATTAACAACCTATTACTTCTTGACACAAGAAAAAAACAATACTACCTGAGTTATAACATAAAAACGTTTCGGCTTTATTTGATTAACTTTTTCATAAACAATACATATTACAATGAAACCCTAGAACACATTAGTTTTTGCATCATAATTTCCATATGTGTAAGTTGTAAAAAATAAAATTCCCGTTTGTGGAGCCAATAAAATCGGCCCTTTGTTGCTTTTACAGTTCAAAGCCCTTCAATGCAGTAAAACTAAACATTGTAGTATTTTAATTATGACATGAGCTCTTGCCGTTGGAAGATGAGAACTCAGAGATACTCATTTTCATTTTTGTATTATAAAGTATTTTAAGTCATCATCAAACAGTCATTTGTATGAATATCTCATTGCCAGCTAACATTCAACAGTTACATGGTTACAATAAAATTTGCAGTAAGATTTTGACCTTATAATAGGAAGCATCAATTTTCTCAAAATGAGTACCACGCATTAATACACTGGAATTTGAAAAAGGGTCAAGTCTAAAGATTTTTTAAGCCAGAGTTGAGTTTGGATAAAATTACGGAATATTAAACTTTAGAAGGAAAACAAGAGATAGCTTTCAAAGTACGTTCGATTCCTCTTGATTCTACCGCAAACAATTCAAACAGCAGAACTCCAGGGCTTACATCAAGAAAGGGGATGCCACTGAGTCTCACATCTGTTAACATAGGGAAGCACACAAGCTTCTCTACCTCTTCCCACGACTTCAGCTGCGTTTGACCAAGGCCCAGAGACTTCAGGTTCGGAAAGCACCTTTAAAAACAACAACAAGATCATTGATATTGACAATTTTACCCCACTCATTTGTAAAACAATTGATGGACATTTTTGATTCAAACCTCTGCAGAAATGTGAAACATGAGCCGTTTCCAAATTTGACTCTTTTTGACAGGCAGAGTTAAAACTTTAAAAAAGCACCGATATTTGAAACATGATGCGCTTCAAAAACAAAAATGTCTCTCTTAGTATTAGCATAGGAACGATCAAAAAATTAAGGTAAGTGATCTGTTTTATAGTAAGATTTCAGAGCTGGGTCTGAAAGCAAATTACGTTGAACATGTATCGTTTACTTGTAAACTTGTGTGGCAGATTTTTCAGTTCTTTTAAGGGTAGTTTGTCATGCTGCCATCTTTACCCCAGCTCACTGCAACGAAAACTCAACTTTTAGTTAACCTGTACAGCCACCCAGCAAAAGCCCACTTTATATGACGACCGCGAGGTCAAGTTTCTGTCAAATCCCGCCCTGCATGCCAGAAAAATTTGGCCATGCTGGCATAGAATTCTGTGATTTTTAAAAAAGTGTTTATGAGTATGCGTATAGGTGTAGTATCTTTCTTTTAATTGGGTGTAGGTAAAAAACAATAATATAAATAAAATGTAGAAGGTCTAAACTTTATTACCATACCAAATTTTGTGTTGAGACTATGTAAGGCTTACAGATTATGTTAAAGTATCTCTATTTGTTAAAAATATAACAGAAAAGTTCCCAAGACTTTAAAAACTTATAACTTTAATACTCAATCAAAGATTTTTTCGGGCCCCTTTAGCCCATCAGCCATCTTGGATTTCCTCCGCTATGGGCTTCATCTACCTGAGTGGGGCCGTAACGTGTAAAATTACTAAAATCTAGTGCTAGTAAACTTACTGTGGAATATCCTGAGGATTACCAAGACCAGTGATGTCGGTTTCTGACAGCAACAAATACTCTAAATTTGGAAATGATCTTCCTAGCTTGCTAATTTCCTCCCACTCTGTGATGCAATTGTTTGCAAAAAATAGACGATGAACCGCAAGAGAGCATATCGGAGATGGACGTAAAGTAGTTGCACTCGGTGCTAACGCAGAGGGGCCAGAAGGTGGAGCTGGGTATAAGTTTGCATTGTCCGTCGTTTCCTCTTTTTTAGAAAGGCCTGAGGCTGATGCAGCAGAAGAATTATCCGATAAAAGTCTGAGTTTTGCTGATGCACTGAGGTTGTCAAGAGTGCTTTCACTTTCCCCTGCAGTCGGTTGATTTTTGTCTGTTTGGGATTGAAGTGAAGACACCCCACTTTGGGATGGACAATTCAACTGGACGTTTTGATAATTGTTCCGACCCAGATGAAGCTCAATGAGCCTGGAGAATAAAATGAAAAGAATGAGTAACATTGGCTAAAAATACCTGTAAGTTATACTTCATAATTTTCTTATTCACAAGAAGATTACTAGGCTTGTGGGCTGAAAACGTGATTGAGATGAGCCTGAGAAGACTAAACAGCTTGAGCCTACATCATATTCAAACCAACTTAAATCTGGTTCACTTTGTTGTTTTTGAATGGCAGCAAATACAAGGTTGTTTTCAAATAGTTTTTGGAACTTCACTGCATGATTAAGAAGAAACGTGGGGTCATCAAATGGGTCTATATTAGGTTAACCAGGAGAGTTACGAGGGGGAACATTCTAAAAAACTTTTAAAAGGGGATGAAACTTAAAAAGAGTCTGAAAAAAAAAGCATTTATTTTAAAAGTTACAAAGATAAGAATAGATTAATGCAAAGTTAAAAATAATTCTGTGCATAACTACTTTATCTCACCTGGGAAAGATCACCAAAAGTTGATTTATAATGTCCCATGTTACGCCTGTGTTATTCAATACCAAGTGAGTGAGACATGGCAAAGGTCGTGACCTCGAACAGATCAATGAGCTTACATGAGACACAAGCTGGTTACTTGTTAAGTTTAGGAACGTCAAATGAGGTATACACTCAATTATGTTGAATACCTGTAATAATAAAATTTAAAAAAAATGAAAGAAAACAGTCAAAAGAAAGAAAGAAGGCAATGAAATGTCATAATTATATGCTACAATTACAGATGAGCAGAAGTAAATCCATTGACAAATTAAAACAAAACCTGTTTGTCAAAAATCACAAATAAAATTTCAAAACCCTATCCAAATAGCCTTAGCCTCCAATGCTTAATACCTAAGTCAAGAGTTCAAGGCTGTAGCCCGCTTTATCAATAGAGATTATATTAATAAGAAAATATTGCATTCCCTTCATGATCATAGAGAATTTTGTTTCCTTGAAGAAAGTTCATACATTTGTTTGCTCTTTCATTCTGTCGTCACATCATGTGAATCATACCAGTATCACAAGCAGCAGCTTCTACTGGATCCAGTTGGTATTTAACTTAAAATTCTCAGCTATAAGGGTTTTGTTTGTTTTTCAAGGGCTAGCAAATTGATAATCTTCCCCGATTCAAGGACTCATATAGAACCATATAAAACTTTCACCTGGGCACACTGCAATTCAGAGAAGATAGTGACACTAACCCCTTACTCAGGTGCGAAATGAGTACCTGTCTACAGGCAATGAAAAACCTTGTCAATATGCAAGTGTAATGCCCTTAACCACTACGCCCCCGTGAGTTCAGAAAGTAATCAGATTAGTAATGGCCTGTTGAGGAAGCCATGTAAATCCCAAAGAGCATTTTAGTGGATAAGGGGCTATATGTCTTGAAACCAGTCTAAAAAAGTCTAACATTGGTCGATTGGAAATTTTGATTTGAGAAAATATCTTCTAATAATACATTCTTTACTTTTTTCCTCCATGTTTCAAAATAAATATAAAAAAGTGCTCTAATACCTTTCCCCAAATTATGTTCGAGCAAATTTATCTATTAGAAGCCCTGTAAAAATGCATTGTTGAAAATATCAATGCCTGGAATTGGAAAGGTGGAAATGGTGAGATGATAGATTTTTACTCATTTGAAGTTTGAGCTGGTTGCAAGATGTGTATCAAAAAGCTCAATTCTTAAAAGACAAAAAGAAGAACCTGCTTCCAGCTTGTAATGGTGTTCTCCATTAGATCAAGTTCTGTAACTCTTGCACACATCTTCTCTATTGAGGCAGCGTCACCAGCAATAGTGATTCGCTGACCTGACATGCTTACTTGCCTTGGAAGGCTGATACCGCCTGATGCTGAAAAAGACACAAAAAAGAGACCAAGAAAAAAATATATAAAGAAGCTGCAGTTAAAGTTTAGGCCTACAGACTTATTTTGAGTTGCAGACCCATGCTTAAAATAAATTTGCATAAAGTAACACTAACAGCAAATCTAAATTCAATTTGCTTTAAAGACTTTTATTACCATATTTTTGGAGCTTCAGAAGTAGTCTAATAGCTTACAAAGTGTTGCCTGTTAATGGGCATTATCCAAATCCTTTCTCTCCCCCCTTTCCGTCTCCCTCACAACACACACACACACACAAACTGAATACAATCTCATTTTTGTGTTAAAATTCACCATAATTTTAAAGCACAGTTAGGTATATTATAGGGGAGGCACCCTACATGTTGTCTGGATGTTCCCAGATGTGTGCAGTATGACAATGTTGTCGGCTGATTCAACCTGGATGTTGCTGGGCTGATATTTCCAATGTACTGCTTCTACAAAACTGACAGCCTTACGCTCCCTGTCTTCCTGGGGTTTTGTCGCCAGCAGGTTGGTCACATGATGTTCGCTCTCTGTCGACCTCATCTTGCATGCAGAGGAGGTGCCTGTGGCATCCGGCTGGTCTGAGTGATAAAGATCGCTTTGCATTTCTAGTGAGTGTGAGGCTGCGCTCTACCTCTGAGGAGGAAGGAACAAGAAAAAAAAAGTATGAATGAGAAAAAAAATTAAAAAAGACTATTTATCTCTAGGCTTTAGAAGCCTTTAGATTCTGGAAAAACAAAGAACAATAACGTATGAATATTGAAAAGCCGATACATGGTTAAAAATTGTTGCGTCTTTTTAACTTATACATATATCGCAACCAGTAAAAATGAGTCATAAGTCAAAATTGGAAGGTAGTCAGATATTGGTATCAGAGAAAAGAAAGCTTATTTTTGCTAATTTCAAATACAGCAAACAGAAAAGCCTTATCATGCTTCTGTATGAAGTTATCTTTCCGTTTGAAGTTAAGGGTTAGGACTAAAGTGAATTTCAGAAAAGGGAAGGTGGTTTGGGGAAGACAATTCCAGACCATTGAGCCAAAAAAGAAGAAAGAGTGTTGTCCAGAAAATTTTTTAATCTAGATCTAGATACATTTTTTCAAAATATTTTAAACAATTTTCTTATAAGTTTGATGCTATCTGCTGCTGACCTTAGCGCAATGTCGGGGGCACCTATGTATCGAGTAAAGCTGACGGATTGTAGATCTAGCAGAATGCTCTTTAAGCGTAGATTCTACCTTAATTATTATTGAGATTTCAACGCATCCTGTTTCAATGCACCGCACAAATGACGATTTAAGACAATCGAGCCTGATTTGTCAGCGGCATTTGGTGCCAAGCTAAATTTCTAGACCTAAATCTAGTTCAAAAGACTCCAGCATGCTCAGTTGCTTACTCATCTCAAGATAGATCTACTGAAAGCTAATGTTTACAGGCCGGGGTCATGAACTTTGACTTCTGACTAAGCGGCTTACCATAGAAAGTAGAAACAGTATCCCCATTTCCGTGTCTAAGGGCCTACAGTAGAAATAAGTTCTGATGGCAAATCTCGGCCGAAATCTTTGCATGCATTTTTCTTTGAGATTTTAACAGTATTAGGTCAGATCAGTTCTAAAACCAAAGTTAGGACATGGAAATCGAAATCCTACTACATGTACCTGTAAATGACGTCACAATACTCAAGTATTGACATTTTTGCATCAGATCTATGCATGTTGCATAATCGTTGTAGAGGTCTCGAGAATTCACAATGAAATTATGATTGATATTTGCAAAGTAATTAAATTGTATACTACTACTACTACTACTACTACTACTACTACTACTACTACTAGTTTTTTACGTAAATATTTCGTATGAGTTTTTACAACATGATGGAAATGACTGGCTTGCAAAGAGGATTGATATAAACTTAAAAGAATAAAGAGAATACCAGCATTATTTCAGACTCGTAAAAAACATTTATATAGAGAAATTTCAAGTTTGTTTATGAGTCGAGCCCAACTAATAAAGTAACTGTTGTAATAATAGTCCATCGTGAATTTGACATAGGTATAAACACTTCTCCATTAATTTGTATCAGCTTCTTTGGAGATAAATTTCTTTCCCTAATTAGCCGTGTCTCTCTCAGTTTGCCTTTGTCTTTTATTCTTTCTGTCTTTCTTATTTTGTCAAGACTTATTATTGCCTTTCTCTTTCTAGTTGTATTTTGGTTATTTGAGGATAAATTTCTTTTCTTAATTATCCCCGTCTCTGTTTCTCTCATTATATATATCTTTCTCTATCTCTCTATCTATCTTAATACATATCAATCTCTCCATCTCTGTCTCTGGCTGTGTTGCTGTCACTCTGTCTGTCTGTCTCTATCTCATTTCCAGTCTCTCTGTGTGTCTCAGTCTATATCTGTCTGTCTCTGTATCTTTCTGTTTCTCTCTCAGTCTCTCCATCTCTCCCCGTCTCTCTCTTTCTCAC
>BMAT01001548.1:31136-46304 GCA_019649035.1 Elysia marginata | reverse complement strand
AGAGAGAGAAACGAGCAGTAAATACAACACTTACAAAAAATAAAAGACACTGATAAGTTTTGAATAAACAAGAGATAGAGAAGGGGGGGAGGCAGACAAGGAGAGAGAAAGGGAAAGACAGACATACAGACACACACTCATTGTGCTAACTGTCTAGCCCTCAGCCAATCTTGCTCAACTTGTTCATTTTCTGAAGTGAATTTCTACTTTCTAGTAAAAGGGCCAGGCGAACGCCCGCTTGTCAAAATAGATTCTTAGTGGTTGATATTTTTAGACCAGGGGGATTTCTGCTTTTCCAGCGCAGCCGCAGACCCAATCTTAAGCCTACTTTGAAGTACATGTACTTTCATGAGTTTCATCGAAGACTGGTGTACTGACTAGACAGACTAAGTAAAATCGCCTATCGCCATTAGATTACAACCACATCCTTTTCCTAGACGGAGAAACCTTCAACTGAAGACCGTTTTTTTGTAAGTCCAATTTTCTAACTTATATTACTGGCACGCCTAAACATCTTTGTTTCTCGGCTGTATTGTTCTAAATGATCTAGAGTATAGATTCTATAATGTGCTACTGCTTGGTTGTAGATCTACTTGTAGCTAGATCTAGATCATTGTTTTTGTAGATCTACTACTACTAACATAACCCTGGGATTGGCCCGCTGGTGTTAAAACTGGCTGACCGTAAGGGAACTCCTCCCCAATCCATTTCGTCAGTCTTATTAGCATCCCCAAGATTTTAAATCTTTCACTGTTCAAGTTTTGTAGTCCTGTCCACTTGGCATCTATAGAGGAAATGAAGAGAATCAGGACATTTTGAACTTGAGTTCCAGCTCGTAATTTTAAAAATTGAATTCAAATTTTACTTACTCTGTCTGTCACGTGTGATCATAAAGAACCACACATGAATGAGGCAATTACAATAGCAAATGATTTTAAACACAACTTAAAGTAAAGTTTCCTTTGGGACCTACATTTATGTTATTTGTAAGGACTCTAGATCTAGATCTAGAGATCTAGACTCTATAGCTAAGTAGGCTAAGAGTAAGACGTCCAAGATTTTATGAGGGATGTCGATTTTCGGGAAATTTATGGAATTCCGTTTTTTTTTTTTATAATTGTTCCATACAGACCCATATTTTATTTTTGTTCAATTAAGTCTGTAAATCAAGTAACTTTGCTCTGTTTTTTCGCCAATATTAAAGCTATTTAACAGACAAAGTAGGCCTACGGGTAACGGGAAGCACATTTGTATTTGTTATTGAAAAATATGACATTCTTATTTGTGGTGTCACTGTCAGATATATTGGATCTATAGAGACATTCTCATTGAAAATATTAAGTCATTGATAAGATATATATCGAAATTTAAGTACAATGATTTCAAAACCGAAGCCAGCAATTCAAACAGTGAATGAATACTGTGTTGTTCTTTCTATCTTGAAGGAACTTCATTTGTCATTCCGATTCCCGTCTAGCATTAAGAACTGTACCAATAGTTCTGCACAGTCTCTAGGGGTATCAAGATCTAAAATGGATTGATTTGTAAACTCTATTCCATTTTTAGTAGAGGAATTTTAACCGTATTTAACTATAACTGCCATCTAATTCTAATTCTAAATCCTATCTAGACTCTCTAAATTAGTCATTGTGACATTGTCACGCATCATTCTTATTTCTACTCTACTTGACTGCTACTAGTTCTAGCCTCTAGCTTTAAAAGAGTTCAGACCATTGACGCACATGGTGCAGGGTAAACCTAGACACTGGCTCTGTGGCCTAGCGGTAGGACACTCGCTCAGAGATCGGGAGGTGTGTGGTTCGATCCCCGGCCGAGTCAAACCAAGGACTTGAAAGTTGGTATTAGCAGCTGATCCGCCTAGTGTCTGGCATTATGGATTTAGTGTTAAGTCTGGTCGGCCCAGTGTCAGGATAATGTGACCGGGTGTGGTGTACGCGAGCGCTCCCTAGTCCTTACATCGCATTATGGCAGCACACTTTCAGTTGTCCCCAGCGCTGTCTCTGATATAACTTAAAGTTGACTGGGACGTTAAAATTTCAACCAACCAACCAACCTTGGAAGTGAAGCCTGAAACAGATGTAAAGTAGGTCGCCTGGCACACACCTGATGCTTGATGTTTGTGAAACTTAGATGTAGGCGTCTAGGATGCAAGGACATATGTTCATCAATATCATAGCCTGTATGCTGAGTTACCAACTCTTCACAGAAAGTGAAATCAAATGCTTTCAGGTTCACTGACTTGTCAAGAAATGACAAGTGGGCAAAAACGGACGTGTTAAAATATTATAATTTCTGGACTTGCATTGCAGCATTTTGCAGGTTTCTGAGTGTTAGTTTTGCACCGTGCTGTATTATATCTCAATTTTTTATATTTTTTTTGATCAGGTTCAAGGTTAGCAAAGCCGACTGAAGGCTTTTAAACTTAAAGCCAGCATACCTGAATCCCAGGTATGTGGCAACCCACACCTGCAAAAATGGAGGAGAGAGATGGTGAGGGGATAACATTCGATGAAATGGATATCAAAGTGCGCCGCCCAATGAATGGAGAGGAGATAACATGGGATAAAATGGATTTAAAAATGCGCCACCCAATCAATAAACCGGGATATTCTGAAATACCCATGCCAATTGCAAGTGAGCAAGACAACAAAGGTAAAAATTCGCATTGACCATTTTTAAGTAAACCACAATGTTTTTCTGTTTTTTAGAAAACAGCCTAAGAGTTATATATAAACAAATAAAAAGAATCACACTCTTCTTGCTTTTATCATGTGTAAACAAAATTTTTGTTTCCAATTTTAAAATAAATAAAAAAAAACAGCAAAAATAATTGTTGATTTGCTTTACTTGATTTGAAAGCTGAAATGCATAATTCAATAAACATTGATGTCTACATTCTGTAAGAGTTTATCGTAGTGAGCTTGAAAAGACTAGTTTCATGATTGGGTTGTTTATATCTGAACAATTTGTACATGTTGCTTTTGACAGTGGTAGTCCTGACTCTGCGGTGAAACAAGAACTGATAATAACTCCCACAATTACATTGTACTTGGTAAAAACAGAAATACTCATCATTCACTTCATTTCACTGAGTTTTAGGGTCAAAATAATGTTGAATTCACTTCTAATAGTAATAGTTTCAAGATAATTATTCAACCACCTCAATATTTTTCATGATAGTCATTTCATCACAATAATTTTCAAGTTAAAATATTCTATTCATTTCATCAATTGTCTAGAAAAAACATTCATCTCACCTTAATCAGTTAATGTACTAATTTTCATGATGAAATCCACTGTTGTCTTTTAGCCATGCGAATGTTCAATGTGGATCCGACGGACAATCTCAATGTCTATGTAAAAGGACCGGGTGCTCCACAAAGTTATCTCAGACAGGGTACGTAGTAGTTTTTTGTTGTGTTTAATGTAGAGAGCAGAAAGATATCCTTTTTAAAAGCATTTAGCAGTTCTATACAGGGATGCAAGTTTTCCGATTTTTGCAGGAATTCCGATTTTTTAGCAGTAACTGTTTTCTTTAACTAAAAAAGCAGGGAAACTTGAAAAATTATGACCCAAATGTTAAATAAAACGTCCTATAATAAGCGTCATAGAGAATCAAACACTTCTTTTTAGTTGTATACTGTGTAGGCTCTAGTACAGAGCTGTATCTATCTCTTTGAATTGGTCCATCAAAATTTCCATAGGGGAACTTACAGAGTGTAAAATTTTCCTGCTTTTTTTCAGCATGGGCCGCTTGCATCCCTGTCTATAAAATTTGGTCTCTTTAAGACCTAAAAAAGCTTCATTTTTACTTCCTTGACCACAACGCGCCTGTTTTAGTTTACTCTTATTTCTCTAAAATTGGTTTCAGATTTTTTTTCCTTTGACCATAATACACCCATTTTTCTAGGTCTGCTTAGCCAAAGGATGTACGTTACACTTTTTTATATTTTGAATGCACAAAGGGTGTAGTGGTAATCAATTTAAATAATTTAGTTATTGCTTTGAGTGACAGATCAGCCGAAATGGATGAGTTTTCTGTTAGGTTTGGAAAAGTTGAGTGCCATCCATGCATGTGAGAATGACCACAACTGTAAATGCTTTGTCTATGTTGTGAGATTTAAGAAGAAAAAAAAACAACTTATATAAATGCTGACTACACTACACCACCAACACTCCTTGCATTTTAATCTTTAGTCCTTGTTTCCACATTGGTCAAACATCGCAGACTCTAGTGTGACTATTGACAAAAAACTTCATGGAAAGAGACTTGCCCCGCCAGAAGCGGATGTGAAGGAGGCCGTTAGCCCTCGAAATGTCTCGGGACTAGGGGTCACAAGAAAAATTGCCCAAAAACGAATGAGAGAGGATGATCAGGAGAAGAATTATGAGACAGACAGAGCGCTCCAGGAGCACATCGGGGAACTGAACATTGGTTTTGAAAAGTCTGTAAAGCTTGCAGAGCCGAACGACTTTCAAAGGAGGTGAGGCGACAGATTTGATTTGATTCGTGTTTAGTTTTGGTTAGTTTTAAATTCTGCATTGTCAACCAGTTTTTAAATGAGCAATAATATAATTATAAACACCCCCACTACACACTCAGTCAGTGACTCAGTGTGTGTGCTTGTCTTGTTCAATGAAAAGCTGGAAGCCTAGCAAGTTGAGCAACCTTATCTTCATATTTACAATGGAAAAGAAGAACTTGCGATCATAAAATATCGTGAAAGTTGTTATAATCGACACACTTTTTATTGCAACTCATTCCAACGAACACCGAAGTTTTTCACACTAATTGTGTATTTTTTCAACATTTTTTCAAGAAGTCTATATCTCTTTGCCTTCAATTAAACCTGTAAAACCTACATTTGTCTTCTAATTCTTGTTTCTAACAGGCTTAAACAGGCTCAGGCCAAAAATGAGGCAATCCTTTTAATCAGTGAGATCAACAAAGCCTGTCGGGCACAAACATCACAAGACTTACCACCTGGACGAGTTCTGTTTGATGACAACCTTCAGTGGTCAGATCTAGACAGCTCTCCAAAGGAGTTCGTGGGCAATGGATCATTTGGTACAGTGTCAACCCTTAGGACAAACAAAGGAAAGAGCATTATACAGAAAGATCTAGTGCCAGACTTAAAGAAAGTGAGAAATAGATGAATATTGACATTTTAATTGTTTATTTTTTTAATATCCTATCTTTTGCACTATTGCAACTTCTTTTACTACTTTAACTGTTACTAGTATTGTTATATCTCACTTTTTTCTGCCATTTTCCTCCATTTTTTTTCTCCGTTTTCTTTCCTTCTTGTTTTCTTTTGTAATTTTTAAATCTTAAATTTGATTTTTTTTTTTTTTTGAGTTGTATAAAAATCTACTTAAACAATGTAACCTAGCTCCTGAAACCAACAAGGAACTTCATAGTCAATGATATTAAGACATCTAGTTGGCCTTATTTTAGCCTTAGATTAAAAAAAAGTAAATATTTAGGGAGCATAGCATCAAACCATTTCTAATATGTTTTTTGATGTGATGCCCTTTTGCCAACAGCAAAAACCAGAATTCTACTCAATGAAATCATTCATTCTTCCATTACAAGCCTTTTTTCATACTTAGTAGAACTCTGTCCAGCTTGAGGGCTTTTGTAAAAAAATTTCCGTGACATTCAGCATATTTTTTTTGTTTGTTTAATCCCATTGCTGACAATCTTTACATGGAAAAAACAGCATTGTCATTTTTAAAAACTGTAATACAAGAAAATTCAGTCGTATTTCTTTGCCTCTGAGGTCTCAGATGCAAGTTTTCCGGTTTTAGCAGGAACTTTGATCTAAAGCTTTTCTATTCTGTAGTTTTCTTTCACTGTAAAGCAAGGAAGTTGGAAAGAAAAACTAAGGCTTTTAAAAGTGAAAGAAAACCTTCAAAGCTAAGAGTTTTAGAAAATCAGGTATTTCCTTTGAATGCTAAAACTGTGTATAGGCTAAGCTCTGTTTTTCAAAGCTGATCTACCAAAGATTCTATTCAGGAAACTGTTGATTACCAATGCCAGAAGGCATACTAATTGAAATTTAAAAAAATTTTCCTTCTTGAATCCTTGAGATCTAAATTGGACTCCGAGATCTGCATTGCCAGTGGCTTTGATCCTTAATACTTTTGTGGAGGGAGACTTTCTTTAATAGCAACTTGAGACACTTCCTTCCGGAGTTAGTTTTATTCTTGGGTGGATAAACTGCACATGTGAAGGAACTCACAAATGTGAGATAACCAGGGCAAAAAGAGAAAAGCTAAAAGTAATATTTTCTTCATTGTACCAAAAGGCAACCCAGTAATAAACTTTTAGTGGATAACATTTATAACCCAGTATTTCTCATAAGTGCATGATGATTAAGTCCGATGTCATAATTTTCAGCCTCACTAGGGGTTGCCGTTTTGAACTAGACATTTTTCTAAGCATCATTAAATGCTCAATATGTCTTGTAGAGAGATAGTGAAACTTTTTTTTATTTGTAAGTACATAGAAAAAGGAGAAAAATAGACCTTTGTATGGTGTTTTCTAATAAAAAAAATAAAGGAAATTTTAAATGTCCAACTCCATTATTCTGGAGGCGAGACAAATGCCAAAACTCTCGACTTACACCTAATTTACCTGGTCGCCTGCAGAATGATTGTTTTCTCATTGTTTTGACTTGTTTTATTTCTAATAGGCCCAGGCTTTGATCCACGCCAATGAAGTCCAAATCCCGTTAAACTTTGCTGACTGTAACTCGATCACACGAGTGCTCGGTATCTCCTGGGGTGGCGGCAAAGCTTCTATTTTTCAGGAACATGCAGGTTAATTCCTTTTGTTTTTTGTCTTTTTAATCTTTTTTTTTACGTTTGTTCATTGAAGGCTGTGACAAAAGAGTCTTGATTCGGCTGACAGTGCTGCTGGGCAAAGTGCTTTAAGGGATAATAAAAATAAGCTGTTTGAAATAGGCTTTTACCTTAGAGGCATTTTAAATCACACCTTGATGTATTGTATATTTTAGCATGAAAGACCTTATGGATTAAAAGGAATGAAAGAAAATCACAGTAAGACAATTGAAAACCTGCCGTTTGTGATGCAGGACAGAATTTTCGGCTATATTATTTTGCCACCACAGCCTCGTCCATGGCGTATATTCAATTACAGGGTTAATTAATGCAATGAGCAGTTTCAGAGTGTCTTTAATTTAGCTCAAATTTTTCACAGCTACATTTTCATTTTTGAAAAGGTTTGAATGAAAATTTTAATGTTCTTTAAAGTGTTTTCCTCTTATTGATGTAAATGAATACTGTTTGAGAAAAGTTATACCATCATCGTCCTTTGTATGCAATTTAAAACTTTCAAATTTGTCCTGACTTTTTTTTTCACTTTTGGGATTTCATCCTCAATTTTTAAAAGTATTAATTAAATTGATACTTCAACACATCTCAGGGTATTGAACATGAAGGGGCACCACTCCTGCTCTTATAATCCTCTTAGAGAGTCCCCTCCATTTGCTAATCCAAAGTTTAATTTATGTAAGGAAAAAAGGTTAATTTTTAAACTGAAAATTAACCTTCTTTATATAATAATAGTACTTAGAGTTTTTCTTGTGTTTATTTGTTTTTCATGTTAAATTTTTCCAAGAAAGGGATATATTTTAGCTCTAAAAATAGGGATGACACAAGTGAGCTGTCAACTTTACGCCTTTGTCATACAAAAACAAAATAAAAACTTGTAAGACACTTGCATCAGTAGGCATATGACTAACAATAAAAGAAAGCAATAATATTGTTATAAACAAAATCAAATATGTATGATGAGATAAAAAAAAAAAAAGAAGTAAAATGTACCTAGAAATCTAGATATAAATTTGTCTGCTTGAAAAATATGGGGGGAGGGGGTACTTGGGGGATGGTTCAAGAAATGAAAAGAACTGTCGATGAAAATCGAGAATTATTCATACCAAAAATAAGAACCTATGGACTAGATCTAGTCCTATCTGGAATTCATAGTTCTTTCATATCCCTGTTTATTGTTTCAGGCTTAAGTCTTCGGGAGCTGATGCAGATTCCAAAGTACCGCGACTACTTGCGGCAGGAAGAGAACTTGTGGAAATTCATGCTTGGTTTGTGTCAAGCTTTAAGAAAGCTACACAGTCATGGAATCAGGCACAGGGATATCAAACGTAAGTACCAACTAGAAGCATTTGCTATGGATCTGAAAAGGCCCCTCCAGAATATAAGCTATAACTACATCTGTCGTTTTTGTATCAGCTTTTGTTGAAGGGTCTCAGTTCAATTGAGAGGGATTCCTTATCATTAGGATATCTTGGGGTCAACTGCTATTTATTATTTTGCCAAAAATTTGGAATATTTACCTTTGCTGTGACGCAAATCTATTAGTAAATTGAGCTAGGCCCAAAGTAAGGACCATCTGCCCGAGCATTTCCAGACTGCATAGACTGTCAAATTTGGCCCACAGTTGTAAAATGTTTACAAGATTGGAGTGGGGATAATATTTCCTCAAAACACAGCATTTTGAAAACTTGCTTCACAAGTGATGAATTTTTTGTTGTAATAATTGCTGATAATTAGATTCATACATCTGCTCAGTCCAAAAAATATGCAATTAAGATCAGTCTATATATATATAGCAAGTTTATTTCTACAGAATGGGCTTTAGTGTAACATATGTTTTCCTTTATTTTTGACAGGAACTCACAGCATAGATCTTTTGTTAAAAATGTTATCTCAAATTGCGTATTCTCAATTTCTTCTTCTGTTCAGCCGAAAACACATGCTGGGACCCAGAAACTGGTCAGGTTCGCCTGATTGATTTTGCTTCATGCCGCACGCCGCAAGACCAAGAAGACGGTGAGTTTCAGTCATTTCTAGGCAGAACATAAGGCTGAAAAAAATTGTTGTGACCATTTTCCTCAAGTGGTTTTTTCCTTTTTTTTATGAAGTATCAGATAGTAGATTAGTTAGCCAGCTGTATAAACTGTTTGGTCTTATTTTGAATGTTTATAATACATCTCAAAATCTTGATCTGATACCCTCATTATTTGTCTTGTGTCAAGGGTGAATGAGTCAGATTTCGTAATTTTCACCTAGAAGGAAGTTGCAATTTCAAACAGGACATTTTTAAGCTTACAGACATAAAAAATTCTGTAAAAATGCCAATACTTTGAGAAAAGATATGAAAAGTTTTGTGGACTTAAAACGTACATAAAAAGAAGAAAAAAGTTTTCATGTTTTTTTTCTCGAAGGAATATCCGACTTCTGTCTCAGTTGCCCTGGACTCGAACCAGTCAAAACGAGTCTTACCTCAGAAAACCTTATTTTCTTTACTTTGATATGCAACAAACAGAAAAGCTCTATCATGCCTCTCTATGAGGCTATAGCTGTTTGAAGTTGGCAGGGTTAGGTCTTGAGATATTTCAGAAAAGGGAGGAAATACCATTTTAAGTTTAGACAACTATAAAGGCGTGGAGGCCTTAGCAGCCATAACAATTAATATTTAGCACATAAAACACGAATTAGGTGTGGAAGCTGTTTAGAATTGGTTTGAGTGAAATATCTTTTAAAAAAAAACCAACAAAATTTGATCTCTGAAAACCCACTAAACTTTAAAAGCCTATTTCTCAAAACTAAGCCATTTGAACTTAAAACTCATTTGGACCGAATGCAAGACCTATAATGGTGAAAGAAAATGGTATGTAGACCACGAATGTCTCGGAACTGATGCTAATGAATCACAGTCAAATGTCTCGGAACTGATGCTAATGAATCAGAGTCCAATCTCACTATTTTAACATTTCAGGGCAGTGAAATTTGTTTTTTTAAAGATGCAATTTTTTCTGAACTTCAAAACATTAAAAAGTGCTCGAAGTAATCTCAAATTTCTTGGAAAGTTAGTAGAGTTTCTTTCAAATGTAGTGAAAATGGTCTACTTGTAAAAGGCGTTTTCATTTTTGACATTCGTCTCATCTAGAATAGTTGCAAGACAAATCATTTCAATACTGTAAAGCTAAAAAATCTCCTGTGACAGGTTTCACCAAGACAATATATCCCTTTTCAATGAAGAATTTGATGTTGGATCAGATGGCGACCAGTACCAACTGTCATGTATTATCTTTAATATTTTGTACAATGTCTTATCTTCAGTTCAGATTATCTAAGTTTTGAAGTTTGTGGAAAAAGCTCATTAAAGTTTTTGGAATTGGGCATGTTTTTTTTTTTTTAATATTCTTTTATTTGCTAAAATGAAATTCTCAAAAGTCTTTGCAAATAAAAAAGATAAAAACTTAATTAAATTAAAAATCACATGATCTCAAAACTAGCCATAAATAAGTTATGCGCTTTACAAAGGAGCATGACGGTATGATAACCGTAATTTAACTCCCTGGCTATTGATTTACATTTTAAAAAAAAAAATTATTTTACCCCTGTTCATTAGGCTTTTAACCCAAATTTCGACAACATGTTTGGTAGGGAACTGTTTTAAAAAGACCTGATTTATTTCCCACACGCAGGATCTTTAGGAGGAACAACACCCGAGTATCTTCCGCCTGATGTGAGCCGCTGCATTTTAACCAAGGTATCTATCCATATCTTTTTTTTTTTTTCGCAAAATTTTCTTGCAATTTATTTATGTATTAAAAAAAAACAACAAATCCTTACAATCACGATTAGATCTCAATCTAGGTAGATATGAAAAATAAGTAGTATTGGTCTCCATTGAATAACCCAATCCATAGACTGCTTGTTGATTTTAATATGTTTGGGAGCAGAATAATTTGTAAACAGATAACTTCATCAACGAATTTAAAAGTTTCATAAAAGTTAAAGGTGAAGAAGACACACATTCTTTATAGGTGCTTAACAATATGTATAGCTTGTTTCATTTTAATATCTTTTGTTGCATTCATTTTACCAGTGATGAGATATGATCCCAAAATGCCTTTAAAACAATGAAATCAAACTTCTACGTTGGTTTGATCAAATAGCGATTGTGTCAATTATTAATTATTTCATTATCAAATTAGCCCTTTAAAGTTTAGAAAAAAAGAATTTGATTGGAAATTTTTTTAAATAGGACTATGGAAATTTTCAACAGAACTCGAGTAATTTCTGCAATTCTTCTGTTCACCCCCCACCTCTACATGTTATTTCTAGAGGAGGGCTACACTAACAGAGAAGTCCGATGTATGGGGTGCCGGCATGGTTGCTCTGTACATCATCAAAGGAGGACATCCTGTCATCATGCACTTTGCCAACATGACAGATTACCCGCAAACAAAACAAGCACACGCAATTCGCATGAACACAGTACTGGCTCAGGTTTGCTATTTAAAAACAAAAATTTTATTTCGTTGCTACAAATCTGTGGCAACATCACTGAACAAGGGGCTGGCTCTGTGGCCTAGCAGTAAGCGCTCAGAGATCTGGAGGTGCAAGGTTCGATCCCCGGCCAAGTCAAACTAAAATTGGTATTAGCAGGTGATCTGCCTAGTGTCTGGCATTATGGATTTAGTGCTAAGTCTGGTCGGCCCGGTGTCAGGATTATGCGACTGGGTGTGGTGTATGCAAGCGCTCCTTACATCACAGTGTGACAGCACGCTTTCAATTGTTGCAAGCGCCATCTCTGACATAACCTTGTTGTTGAAAAAAAGACGTTAAAATTCAAACAACCGTAACCATCTGAATAACAATTTGTCCAAATTAAATTGTTTAAAGCAGGCAGTCATGAAGCCTAGGCAATTCTCTCTTTAGGCAAAAATAAGTGAGACAGTATTTTCAATAATGAATATGTATTGTGTTATCTATTGTAGGAAATTACTGTCTCAAAAGGCAAGGAGAGTTGTGATTTTGATGAGTTAAAAATGTTTCACTTTTTTCAATATTAAATTTCGTTGCCATTATTACAACAAAAAAAAGACATGCCTGCTTATACCCTACATTTTATTTTTTCCCTTGATCTAAAAGGTAAAGAAAACATCAAAACATATATATATTGTTAAGTAATGTCTTAGAAAGGCCTTCATGTGTTCCTCGCAAAATATTTTTTAAACTGGTTAGCTTGATTGGTTGGGCAAATAGTGGTCAAACACTCTGACCAGTAATTCTGCTTTTTTGTACAATTTGGAGCATTGTGGGATATTTTTGTCACTCCGCATATAGAGAGGGAAAACTGTATAGTTATGTTTCTAACCAAGCATCAAGGGTACTTTAGTCATCCCACATTTTTAAGAGGATAAACTATAAGTCTTATCTATCCGCATATATTGGGGGTAATTTTGTTCACTACACATCAATATATTGTTTTTTCTCAATTAATATGGGATGACACAACAGGGATGCCATTTTTCATTTATTTTCTGGGGGTTTTTTTTAGCCTAAGAAGCTGTTAGAACACCCAAATCACAAATTTGATCAAGATCAATCGAAAGAGCAATAAAAATTCAGTACCCCTAAATCAGCAAATGACGCCTTCTGTAGTTGTTCATTTACACGAGAACACGGTGACAGGATTTCCAGTTGTTTAAAAAAAATTTGAGTGGCATCTGTGACAAAAGAACCCTACAATGCGCTGATGCAATGCAAAACACAAAGACTGGATAGGCTTAATGTAAACAATAATTATTTTGAATTACAGTAGACTAAGCATATGATAGAGGGATAAAATATTTGTTTGTTCCAGCTTGCACGACTCAGCAATCCACTGCCAAGCTTCTTTGTCGAGCACCCAGATCGGCCTGACATGGAAATGTTTCTGAGAGGCTGCTTAGCCGTGGATGAGGAGAAACGATGGACATCTCCGCAGGCGCTCAAGTTTATCGAAGGTTTGTGTCAGAGATGTTTCTTTTCCGGCAAACCAGCATTTGCGAGAGTTCATTTACTTTGTTTTTTTTTTTTTAATTATCCTTGATCAGTTGATGTGTTTATTTAGTAATGGTACTTCCAATTTGCTGTGCCGCAAGGTGAACACTTTTTAGCATTTTAAAAAGTTCAGGTATTTTCGTCAGGCCATAGAAGCATCTCTGTTGTGTAATGAAGTGTGTTAAAAAATACAGTCCAGTTTTAATAGTGAGCCCTGTGGTAACCAAATTTTCACTTTGAATTATCGAAAACTCAAATGATCAGTTCCTATTACCAAAGAAAAATGATATGTGTATGGGGTCGCCCAAAATGAGTAGCCGAGTTTTTTTATATGGAGTAGTTCTATACATGCTGTAAAGGTCTTCATGTGATAATCTCTCTAAGGTAATGAAAAAATCATTTTGGTATCTTAATAAGATCCTGAGTTAGTTCACTTCAAAAGCAAGGAGGTCAAAACGCCTAATCTGTATAAAAAAATATATGTGTGGGAGACTCTTAATTCATTTCTGGGGGAGCATGCACCCAGATCCCCCTAGAAAAGCCCCCGCCTTTGGCGGTCACATCATGTGTTAACTGTTAACGCCAGTAAAAGTTTTGAAAATTATAAAGTGGCACCTGTGTGGAAAAGGTCATAACTTTTCAAATTATACACACAAGAAAACAAAAAATTGAGTTAAACTTTAACCAAGTACTCAAAAATAATCATTTTCTTGAATCGAATAGCTCCATATTTAGACCCATTTTGTGGGAGTGCTACAAATAGTGCTAATCTTATAACAAATGGAATGAAGGAAGTATTTGAGCTATACTGGCTGGAATTGTATGAACTCAACTGTAGATAACGGTTAAAAATTACAAAAAGGCTTCTTTTTATATTCTAAAACTATGTTTAGCCAAAATGTTGTAAACGATTTATTTGAAAAATATAAGATCAGTCTATTGGGCAGTTCAGTTTATTGAAGATTTGTTGAATGGAAATGTAATGAAAAGTAGAAAAGTAATATCTAAAAATGTGTTTTAAATTGATATATATGCAGCCAAGGAGTTTTTAACGATTTATTATAAAAGATAAAATATCAGAGGACTAGTTTCTTAAGAGGTTTTTTGTATGATTTGTCTTGTGTCTGTCTATTTTAATTTCTTTAGTCAAACTACTTTTTCTAAAGTTTTATTCTTTATGCTGTCCTGTATAGTCATATGCCATCAACAAATAATGCACTAAGGCTTTCACAAGAAAATGCTGTGAGTTTTGAGTATTCTTATTGCATTAGATAATAACAGGGTTCCCGCGCGGTCCTGGAATTCCAGGAATCCTGGAAAAGTACTTGAATTTTAGTTTCCCCGAAAAAGTCCTGGAAAAGTACTTGAATTTTGTATTCGGTCCTGGAAAAGTCCTTGAACTTATTGACAGACTGAAAAATATTTATTTCGTCAACTACTGAACTACGATACCGGTTCTTTCTTCCTTCTTTTCTGTGTATTAGTCTCTGCAATTATGCCTAATATTCACGGTGTATCACTCAGTAAAATCGAGCGCAGCACTGTAATGAGCAAAGGGTGGTGCCTTGCGGTCATCAGGTCAATGCCCTATCTTAGTACATGTAGTTAGTAGAGGTGCATTTATTTTTTCTTGCCTGATTGCTTCACAACACTGAAGTAAAAGGACAATGACCCATGCATGCGATCACTGGCAAATAATGTTGACTTCATGCACTGCGCGGCCTTGATGAGTTGAGTATCGGAAGACCTCAAGGCTAGATCTACCATTCTACAATGGTAAACACACACACACATTCACATAGAAGGTTCGTGCTTTATTACAAAAGCAAACATAGACAAGGAAACGTCGACGGCTTCCATCATTTTCCAGGAAAAATATTTTCAGTGCTCCTTGAAACTGAAACTGAAACTCGTGAAACTTTCTAGTCTCAACCTCTCAGGTCGTAGTCAGGATGACAGCTGTCTTCTCTTTCCCTGTCGGACCTCTATTTCCATGTTCAAAAATCGTCACTTGCTCTTTCTCTCTGTCTCTGTCTGTCTCTCTCTCTGTCTCTCACACACACACATTGCCTTTGAATTTAAGGAATACTCCCGCTCCTCCCTCTTCTTCGCATCTGTGGGAATCTACCCTTTCTATTTTTCTTCATTAGCCTACATTTCTACCCTCTCACTTTTCATCACCATCTATCTCCTTCTTTCTCTTCCTCCGCATCTCTCTCTCTTTCTATCAAATATCCTTTCTTTTCTATGGCTTTCCTACTCCCT
>BMAT01001548.1:16623-29785 GCA_019649035.1 Elysia marginata | reverse complement strand
TTTGGTCAGGGTTTAACCTTTATTACACCTTAGCAAGTCAATTTGCTTCACCTTAGCAAGTCAATTTGCTTGTATATATTTTTGTTAATGGCTATTAAATTTGTGTAGATTGACCCCCACCTAGATTTAAATATTTTTCATTTCCATCCGTTTTTCAAATTAGATCGTTAAATACTAAATGGACGTATATTATGAAATTTCATTTTTTATCTGGGGTCTATGCGCCTTCAATCCACACATTTTTTACAATGAATAATCCCAGCCTCTTTTAAAAAAAACTACACCGTTGATCGGCTGGTGGTCCTGGAATTTGAGAATTGGTCCTTGAAAAGTCCTGGAAAAGTACTTGAATTTCTTTCTTGACAAGGTGCAAGAACCCTGTATAAATAAAAAAAATTTTTTTCAACTCTTGCATTTATGTTAATACACATTATTGATCGATATGATTTTGTGCCTTGGGTTTATGTTGATATTTTGGTATTAACCTCTGTCAACATATGCAGTTGAATTCACATAAAGTCAACACCTTTAAACAAAACTCTTTCTTTTGTCAACTCTGTTTTGCTGTCCTGTTTTGTATTTTTTACATTTTTGTAAGGATTAAAATTAGCACGATTTTTCGGTCTGAAGGTGTTGAGTTTATCTGCCTGCCCAGCCTGATTCTACGTCCTGCAAAACCCCCCTAACCCCCCCCCCCCTCCTTTTTTTCCTGTACATCTTTTGTTCTGAGTAGACCTTGTCATGGCCTTTACAATTATACATCAGGTATATTCACTGGTACATTCTAAGTTTTAATAGTTTCTTCTTTAAATTTTTTTGTGCATTGCAGGCAAACTGAGTCCAGAGCCTGTGAGAAAGTACAGGAAGCTGAATCAGACGTCATCTTCCCAGGTTTGTAACTTTGTTAATTACTTCTTTTTTTTTTGTTTGGAAGCCATTGCGGCTGCCTAAGTTAATTTTCATAACTAATTCTTGTTTTTTTTTTAAATGGGTTATTCCAAGTCCATCCTATAAGTATGCAGCAAAAAATTCATACGTAGGTTTTATAATATTTTTGCAACTTGCGTAGTTTAAGCTCTCTAGATTCGACCTTTCATTTTGAAGCCATATAGTTGTGGTGACTTATTCCTGCATGACTTTTGATTTATTTTTCCACAAAGTTGAGGCCTATGGTATGGCCTCAAAAGTTGCCGCTATGATAAAACCCAACTTATTTATGGTATAAGTATAACAATGCTATAGCCGCACACAGATAAGTTTTAGAAACATAAAGGGTAAAAAAAATAACCCAACTCTTAAGTTAATGCATTTTATCATCACAGAATGAACTGATGAAACAAATCTGCCAAAAGTAAAACTTGGGAGTGGTCATGAGATAGTATTTGTTTCCAATTGTTTGGCCTTGACATAGCTATGCAGTCTTCATCTCAAGTCATTTTCAATTCATTTTTTCTGATATCATGTGATATTTTAACCAAACAAGGACTTATAAATCAGACAGTCGGAGAGATAGAGATTTGGCTATGTATTATCAGGTTTGTAAAAGAAAAGGTGGGGGGGGGGGGGAGAATCACCTAAAGAACTGTTCTTAAATTTATATCTCTAAAAATCCACAAGGTGAAAAATACAGAATGCTTACACTTAATTAAAAAAAAAAATTAATCTCCATAAGACTCTTGTTTAAACACATTTTAAAGTAGTTCAACAGTATAACGTATACTTTTCTTAATGTGTAAAATTTCCTGTTGCAGGCAAATCTCTTTGGAACACCTGAAGATCAAGACCTGGGCAAAAATCTCACTCTCAAAGCTGGCAGAGTTCAGTGTAAGGAACACTTAAGTTCTTATAGCAAGTTAGAACTAGACCAACCAATGCGTTTATAGCTATCATGCTGTAGTCATGTTTCCAGCAGGCCCGCTTGGAGTGTTGTTTGGCATGAACTTGGTGCCTCCTTAATTTTTGTACGTTTTGCAATGCGTTTGCTATGCTTGATCCACGTATCGTCTGTGGTTAAAGCAGGAGATTATCGACCACATATGGGTTCGTAAATAAAAAGTTAAAAGGAAGATCTTTTGGGTTTTTTTTTAATTTTAAATAAAGAGCTGAAAATGTTATTATTATTCGGATCTGACATTTGGACTACAGTGCAGTCCACTTAAGTCAAAGTGCTTGGGAACAGATGACTCAATGTGAAGTGCTAGACTTTGGAGTTGAAGTAAAGAAGACAATGGAAAAAACAATTCTAGGGTGTAATTTGAAATAGCTTTGAGTTATTTGAGTATTTCTCAGAGTTTGAGTAACAGTGGACTGCGCTGTGTATAGGACTTAAGTGTCCTCTCTAATACGTTTGGAAATCTTTAGAAAGTGGTAATTGGTTGAACTTGATGGCAAATTTAGACATGTAGATCGCAGTATGCTTCAGGTCAAACTGCTGACAAATTGAGTTTTTCACTTGCAAGAGATTTTGGAAGAACTGACATGTTATTTGGCTAATTTCTCTCTTGTGCTATCTGCAGGGTCCGGCCCGGCCTGCCACACGACAAATGAAGCTCAAGGTTGGGGTGGCGGTTTTGTGCTCAAGACACCAGCAGTGGTTGGCACCTCACTTGCCGCGCAGCATTATCCTCCTGGGTCTGAGCTTGTTACGGCTGTAACCTCCCGAGTCAAGCCACTACTTCCACAAAAGATGAGTGTTGGTCAGGGAGCGCAGCCTGTTACAAATGGTCCAGCTGGAGTGCAGCCGTTGCCACCGCAGATGCGTCTCGGTGTCACAACCCAAATGCATCCACCACCCCAGAAGATGAGTCTCAGTCGAGAAGCGCAGCAGCCTGTTTTCAATTTCACCCAGAAGATGAATCTTGGTCAGGCAGCTCGGCATGTTGCAGTTGGAACACCCGGAGTGCAACAGACGATGATGTTTGGTCAGTCTGCACAGCCCGTTTCTCCGTGGGTCAACAAGCCAGAGACAGGAGGGGACAATGACTTAGCGTGGCTCATGGAAATCTGCACTAAGCCTGAAAATGTGAAACCCAAGCCGGTGACACAGGGATCTGGGGCTGCTGGGAATTTTTCCTCAGCGGTGCAAGGTGGGTGGCAGACTGGCTCTTGCTTTGCTCCCAGTGGGTCTCAAGTAGATGTTGGAGCCTTGAATTTATCTGTTAGAAGAAATCCAACTGATATCTTGCCGATGGTACAGAGAGCAGCGGTTCATCCTAGTAATGTGAGCGCTGGATTCAACAATCATCGCTACAACCAGAAGAATAAAAAGTTGGAGAAAGTTATGTCTCCCCTGCCAGACGACCCTGAGGAGGCTCCAGCATGTACCTCACCGCCAGTGGTCGGCATGTGGGGCCAGCCCTGCCCACAGCACCAATATCAAGTGATGGAAAGCAGAAAGAAGCAGTTAGTTGTGCAGGATGTTGCATTGAAAGAACCACAAGGCAACATTCCTAAATTTTTGGAGTAAATTTGTGAGTTTATCCAAATTTGAGTAAAATGGGGGGGGAAAAAAATCAGTGACGCTTAAATGGGGGAAAAAAATCAGTGACGTTTAAACTGTCACCTTTTTTGGTCCATGCTTCAAGTAAAATGATTTTAAAGCTTGAAAATTTATTCTTCACTTCGGTAATGCATCTGGACTTATTCTTATATCTAGTAGTTGGAAATCATTTCAACTTTTATGTAATTGCAAGGAAGAAAAAAAAGGGGGGGGGGGTGTTCTAATAATACCATACCACCATGGAGAGAATGCTTTTTATGAACTGCTTCATAGTTAAACATTATTGACTCGTAGATTACAGAGAAACAATAGTGGCAGTCATTTTCTCCAGCTGGGAATGGTTTCAAGGTTATATTGGAGATAAAAGGTAGCTTAGGTTCAACTCATTCCATGGCTTTGTTTAAACTTGAGATAGGGCCCATCAATCAAGAAGAACCTATTATATATATAAAACACATTCTCAAGACAAGATATATATTGTCTTCAGAGCATGTTTTATTGTAACCTTTGAAAACAAAGATGGAAATTTAAAGGCCAGTCAAAAAAAGGACATTGCCCAGTTTTAAGTGAATATAATACTGATGTATTTACTAGTTTATTTATAGTTAGTTTGTTAAGTGAATATAATAGTGAGGTATTTACTAGTTTATTTATAGTCAGTTTGTTTTTAGTTTATATTTATTTATACCAAACATGTTTACACTCTTTCTTCTTTAATGCGCATGAGGATGAGGAGGATCCACTTTTTGTTTCCGCAGGGTGTATTGTAAATATAGACACATAATTGCACGTTCACGAGCTGCACTCTGCGGCATAACAAACAAACAACGACTCTTTAAGCCTCTCAAGTGTAGATCACACTGATTTCTCTCTCCAGACTCTTCATTATTATTTTATTTTCATGGTTTCTTTTATGTTAAAGGGATAAAATACCACAACATTTCTTTGTAACTTTAATTGTTATCGATTTATATCTGTCCTTTTTTTTTAGAAACAGCTTGACATGTTCAGTTTTTCTTTTCTTTGTTCTTGCGAGTGAAATCAAGTAAATTTTGTCATAATTAGTAAAAGAACAAATTTCAGTGGGTTTTGTTTTTGTCTGTATCACATGAAGCTTTCACCTCTCCAATGCCTTGTTTTTACCATCATCTTTGTCCATATTTTTGGCATGAAGTTTGTTGAGTGTTGGGGAAAAATGTTACACAATACACACACAAAAAATTGAAAATTCTGATACTTAACAGTTGTTACTAATGTGCTTTTATGATGTATCTTCTAAGCATGCAAACTTGTTATTGTTATAAAAATTGAAATTGTCAAGAATTTGTTTCAAGAGGTGAAAATGGCAAAAGGAGAGAAATGTATAGTGAAGTCCATTCAAGTGGAAGAGCTTGGAAAGGCTAATCCAGCCCGAAATATTAGAACTTTGATTTAAAGGTTACAGGACAAAGCTAAAACTACTAGTTAGGAACCTAAAATAGGTTTGATTGATCCGAGTTGAGTTAGATGGACTCCACTGTACCAGAGATGACTCACCAGTCTATTCGTTTCTGCTTCTTGTCAAACTATGTATGTATGTATACTATAGTTTGGTCTGCAGCTTTGGTGTAATCCTCTCCATCTCCCAAGATTTTTATCTATTGTTGTACAGTTTTGCTTTGTTTTTCTCATGAAATGCAACCATTGGAATAATAACAATAATTAATTGGATGGCACCTGTAAGTCAAAATACTAGTATTTTTAATTTTACAATTTAAAGGTTTCATGTAGGCCTATACAGAAGGCAAACCTTTTAGGGATTGGTTTCAGCAATTTTTTCTGATTTGATGTTGCTGTTTATTCACATGATTGAAAATTGACTGTAGTCTTTCTCCTCTTGTTTTCAATTGTACTTGACTGTTACAATCAATGTAAATTGACTGTAGCGTTTCTCTTCTTGTTTACAGCTGTTAGTGCTGTACTTGGCTGTTACAATCAATGTAAATTGACTGTAGCCTTTCTCTTCTTGTTTACAATTGTACTTGACTATTACAATGTAAATTGACTGTAGCCTTTCTCCTCTTGTTTACAACTGTACTTGATGTTACAATCGATGTAAATTGACTGTAGCCTTTCTCCTCTTGTTTACATCTGTACTTGACTGTTACAATCGATGTAAATTGACTGTAGTCTTTCTCCTCTTGTTTACAACTGTACTTGACTGTTACAATTGATGTAAATTGACTGTAGCGTTTCTCTTCTTGTTTACAACTGTTAGTGCTGTACTTGGCAGTTACAATTGATGTGAATTGACTATAGCCTTTGTCTTCTTGTTTACAACTGAACTTGACTATTACAATTGATGTAAATTCACCTTACCCCACTTTTTCTCTCAGAGCTTTCTTATGATGAAAATTGCCTGATGTCCACATGTTTATGGTTTTCTTTAGAGAAACATACCTTTTGAGTCATTTGAAAACAGTTTGTTTTGCCATTGTCCTCTTATTATGCAACATATTCAAAATATTTTACACTCACTGAAAATTCCAAAAATCGTTATGCCACTATGTGTGTCATTCCCAAATGATTTGATAATGCTATATTGACGTTTTCCCATTTTCTATTATTTCACTTTACTTTTCTTTGACCTAGATTGAAAATACATTTTGATGCAATCATAAAATTATTCATAACTTTGAACCTTACTTAAATCAACATTTTGAATCCATTAGTTGTTTTTTTTTCACTTTGGCTACAAATGATCTTTCATAAACCATAATCCAATGACAAAACATTAATAAAAAAGGAATCAAAATAGTTTCCTAAACACTTTAGCTATTGAAAGATGTATTGTACAGTGGAATCCTCTTAAGACAAACCCCTCTGGGCCCAACTAAAAAGTTCATTTTATCCAAAGTTTATACTAAGCAGTATCATTATAAAGAAAAAAAAAGGAAAGGGACCATAAACCTAGTTTATCTTAACCCATAGTTCATCTTAATCAGGGTTTATCTGAAGTGGATTCCACTGTGTATATATATATTTATATATATATGTGTATATATGTCAGTTTTAGCAAAACTGTAAAACTAGAACCCTTTTGTCACTGTAAGCCTGACTAAGCTGCAAGTGTGAGAACATTATGTACCGTACAGCACACTGTCATCATGTGAGTTCCGTGTTGATCACCTGCTCTCTCTTGAAATACTTGTCACTACACAATCTATGCCGTTCTTTGGCACTTTATACAAATGCTTGGCGGGAAGGCTAACCTTTACTTTTCTTACCAGGACACGTCTCTCTCTCTCTCTCTCTCTCTCTCTGTGCCTCTGTTTTGCAGTCTGTCTGTTTCTTTCCCTCCCTCTCCTCCTTTTGTTGCTCTTCTCTTCCTTTCTCTCTTTTCTTGTTTTTGCAAGAAAAAGTTGCAAGAATGAAAGTGTTGAAATAAATGTGTGGCTGTGAAATTATTACTTTTTTATCCCAAGAGATTAAATTTTTTAAAAATTTTTATCGTTTAAAAATGTTTAAAACTTAATATGTACATATACAAATGTAACTTCGATGTGGTGTGACTGGTCCCAATGTGAATAATTAACGGAAACATTCAAAATATTGAATTTTGAACGTCCTTTTGTGGACAGGTATAGTCAGGTACAATTCCTGGAGTGGAGGCTTTAAAATTACAACAACAAAAAATCATCCACAACCTTTCGCACATTCTCATCACCGTACGAAAACAAAAAAAGGATTACAACCTTCAACAGGTCTCTTTTCAATACTTAATCTCTTTCAAAAGTTTCTTGCTTAGTTTAGTCATGTATGTTTTTTAATATCCTGGACTTTTAAGTGCATGTAATAGCGTTATCTGTGTCAATTGTATACGTATGCGTTTATTTATAATATGTATATAATGATTGTGTGATGTGAATGGAGAGAGTCCCTTGGATTTATGTGCGTTCATGTTTTGTAAAGCGCATAGAGGTCTAGGCATGAAGCGCTATATAAATTTACTTTACTATTTTTATTATTATTACCGAATATCCGCTCGGGACATACCAATTGCAGTATCTGCCGTGGGTGTAAACCATTATGAGAGATACTGCTCTTGGTTTGTCCACAGCAGATATGCGTCTTGTGAAAGGACCATCACTGTTTACTTTCCCCCACCACTGCTTCAGATCATAATAGTTTGTGAAAGTTACATGATTTTTTTAGGAAATCATATCAAACTCACCCAGTTTTTTGGAAAAATTTATGGTCTCTCAGAAAATATGATAATTGTTATGCACAGTTTGGACTTGTTATAAAGATATTCTTAAAATATGTCACTTTGTTATTCATTATTGCTGCTGCATCATTTAATTTTAACCCCTTCACTGCCAAGTAGGTTCTGTCTTTGCCGTTCAAAAAAATTTTTTTTTAAATAGTCAAACTGACAAAAATTGCCAATCTCCTTTTTAGAAAGGAAAATAATCTGTTAGGTTTACCATATCCACAAGTTTCTTTAAGGATATCTATGCCTTTGACTGTTCATAAGACTGAAAAAAACAAGATTTGTCTAGTCGGAGCAGAACTTGGGCTTGGCGTCGAAGGGGTTAAGCCTAAACGCAAACATTGATATAATTTCTATGGTTAATGTATATAGCTTGTCGTACTTTTCCAGTTGTCTTTTTTTTTTTATATTTATGACTGTGAGGATAGCTTTTTGTTTTTCGCTATTCACTTCCTATTCTACAGAAAGTTCTCTTGGATTCAATTTATGAAGATGATGTTAAAATTTTAGTTTTCATTTGAGATGATCTAAATCTCATCAGGGTGATGTAGTGATTGTAAACACCAATCCCTTCCGCCTTCACTTCCAAACTGAGCTCCCTTTGCCTAGAGCTGGGCAGATTGGACACTCCATGTGTTTTGGTGTGTGTCAATTGGACTATAATATCTATGAGTTTTAATCAATGTAATAAAGGAAGCACAGAGAAATGTAATTGATGGCTTTAACATTTTACAGCTAAAAAAACCCAGCTTGAGTGCAATGAATGAATGTTTTTTTTAATTGTTGAAAATAAAAAGAAAAAAACTAACAAAAAAAAAGATGCTCAATTTTTAGAAAGTTTATTCTTCATTATTTGGATTATTCTATTTCTGATGAAATGAAGAGAAATAATTATGGTTTCACTAGAGAAAAGATCATGACCAATACAATTCTGTTCAGAAACAGTTTAGAAGTATTTTTTATTTTTTATTAGACAATCGTTATACCATTCTTTTGCTACAAATTTTGTTAGTTTTACCCTGAAACTTGTATGTATGTTTTTTTTGTTTTTTTTTTAGGTGGACTATGAAGGAAAATAAAACACGAGCATCTCAAATTCTGGTGTCCCTTGTTTATTTAATTTGGACATTTTTTTTTTGTTGCTCTAACCTTTAACTTTTTTAGGTGTGAAAGTTTTTTTTTTCTACAAAGGTGGAACGAACCTGTCACAAAGCAGTTGTCAAGTCCCTAAGGTTGGGATCATGTAGGATTTGTGAGACTCGGAACTTGTGTGAATAGTCGACAGCTCAAGCCTAGTTCATATAGACTGTGGGCAAGCTTAGCTGAGATTGCACGCTTACGGTAAATCAATGAATTGAAAAATTTTGTTCTTTAAGAAATAATCTTGAAGAACATGCAACTTAGTACCTTTGGGCATTGTTTTCTGTCGCAGATTTTAAACATGTAATCAGAAATGAATGTTGAAAAAAATGTGTCTGGCAAAAAGACACCCATGCCTGAGGTTTTTTGGGGCATGCCATGCTAACAAGGAACATGTTACATCCGGATCCCTTTTCCACATGCTTTGACACATGTAATGATTAGTATGTTGGGAAAGAGAAAATTTTCTATGTTGTTCATCCAGATATTTTCTCAACTGTCATTTTTTTTTATGGACACGATTTTTGTTTGTTTCTGGAAATCCAATTTTTAACAAAACCTTATTCTTATATGGATCAGGGTTAACAGCCAAAACTGTATGTGGGTGTGTGTAACAGTTCCTACAAGTCAATGGGATTTTGCAATATTACAAGATATGATATGAACAATGCTTTTTTTCGAAGCTTCCAACTTAAAAAATTATCAAAACTGCATGTATACCTTTCTTTATCTCGAGTGAACATTCTTGACATCTAGCTCAATCAAACTGGTCAAGCAAGTAACAAATAATTCTGATTTTTATAATCTTCATCTTCAACGTTTGTTTTTTTTTTTTTGTTGTTATTGTTGTCAGAGAATCATTGCAGATCACTGTGTCCCATCCTGGAGTAACGGGAGATAAAAGTACATGACATTGTATCATGTATGTAAAGATTTTACAAAGGCACAGCAAACAAGTGTCCAATTCGATTAAAAAAAGATCCAGCCTCTACATGTATTTTAATTACAGTTCTACAGTAGTGATGCTTAGTAATGGTGAAAGACACCATGATCTTTTTACTTTGTTTTGGAAAATCTCAATGAAACAAGGAAAGCAAACCAGGAGAACGAGTGAGTTTACACTTGCAGTGCTACACAATGCTAGTCTGTCTCTTGGTTTTGGGGGAAACAGTGTGGTGTGCAGCTGGCCAGCTGGTGAAATAAGTTTCTGTTGCGGCCAATGCAAACCTGAGAAAATGCCCTTTAATTAAAAGTCTTAGTTTTTCTTTCTTTTCCTCTATTTAGAATCAACTAAATGTAGCCTTCAAAACCTTGAGAACCAACAACGCCAAATCTTAGCCTTCAAAACTTTGAACCTAGTCTGATTTGATTTCCTTTAATAATTTAACAGGTTCAGTGTGTGTGTGTGTGTGTGGGGGGGGTAACTGTTAAGTCGATATAATGAGGAAGACAATTCTGAAAAAAGTTGTGTTTTTCTATAAATACAATGTACAGCAAGGGTTAATTTTGTTGAAAGACAAACTTAGAACTCGACTATCATTCACTTAATTGTGAAAACTGAAACCGCCCATACATCAGAGGTTTCAGTGATTAATGAAATCTTTTAGTGTTCACTTTGTTTCATTGAAATTTCCTCTTGTATGAATGTGAATAGTGACCCATGAATGACAGGTGCTAAAATGAGAGATTTTGTTTTCAAGGCACATGCTTAAAAATACAAGGAGTGGAAAGAAGGAAAACCAGAAAATTCTGGAGAAAGACGACACCAAGACTGCACCAGGAGATTACATGCTTAGAAATCCAAGGAGTGGAAAGGAGGAAAACTCAGAGAATTCTGGAGAAAGACGACACATAGACTGCACCAGGAGATTATGAGCGACCACACGCTGAAGACATTTTAATTGTTACGCGGCAAACGAGTTTGCAGTTCACTGTTGACGGGAACTGAAAAGACGGGAGAAGCAGAGAGAGAAGAGAGGGAGACGTTTCCAGACTTGATTTGACGGTTACTGGGAAGTCACATGACATTGACAAATGAAGCAGCGAGAATTTTCTAGGCCGACTCACTTACAGGGTGCTGGTTGGTTGGTTGAATTTTTACGTCTCTTTTCAACGACAAGGTTATACCAGAGACAGCGCTTGGTGCAATTGAAGCGTTCTGCCACACTGATGTAAGGAGCGCTTGAACACATCACACCCAGTCACATTATCCTGACATCGGGCCGACCAGACTTAATACTAAATCCATAATGCCAGACACTAAGCGGAACAGCTACTAATACCAGTTTTTAAAGTCATTGGTTTGACTCGGCGTGGGATCGAACCCACACCTCCCGATCTACGAGCGAGTGTCTTACCGCTAGGCCACAGAGCCGGTCTTTCAGGGTGCACAGAGGCCTGTACTGTAGAGAACTTTAGAGCATAATGAACTGACCATAGAGAGATGAAGGACCTTGGTATGGTGAATAGTCTGAAGTATGACATTGAAAACCCTTATGACTTGCTACAGTAAAAATAGTTAAGTCATTCCAACTTACTCCTAAGTTTCCCGCACGACTTCTTTAATTGACAAACAATGCATTTTTTCTGCTGATGTTGTCCCTGAGAATGTATGCTTCAAAGAAAGTTAAAAAATTCGAAACCAAATGGTGGTCATCTTTTGTCTTTCAAGTGGTGGCACTACAGTAGTGGTTGGCATATATATGAGAGAGAGAGAGACAGAGGGAGAGGGAGAGAGAGATAGAGAGAGACAGAGAGAGATAGAGAGAGAGAGAGAGACAGAGAGAGACAGAGAGAGATAGAGAGAGGCAGAGAGAGATAGAGAGAGACAGAGAGAGATAGAGAGAGACAGAGAGACAGATAAAGAGAGACAGAGAGACAGATAGAGAGAGATAGAGACAGAGAGACAGATAGAGAGAGATAGAGACAGAGAGACAGATAGAGAGTAACAGAGAGAAATAGAGAGAGAGACAGATAGAGAAAGAGGGATAGAGAGATAGAGAGAGAGACAGAGAGAGACAGATAGAGAGAGATAGAGACAGAGAGATAGAGAGAGACAGAGACAGGTAGAGAGAGAGGGATAGACACACAGAGAGATAGAGAGAGAGACAGAGGGAGATAGAGAGCGATAGACAGAGAGAGACACACACATCCAAACACACCCTGTCTCTCATTCTCTCGCTCGCTCTAACTCCATTCCTTTCACGGTTTACCCCCCCCCCCCTCCGCCATCACGGCTAGTATCCATCACTCACTGTCTCTTTTTTCTGCTAGACCCCCCTCCTCTCTCTCTCTCTCTCTCTCTCTCTCTCTCTCTCACGTATTCTAGATTTATCTGTCTCTTTATAATTCTCTAGTAATATGATTTTGGTGTGTTCAGTGGTCAGTTTCTATACTGAACTTAACCATCCCGAAAGATAGAGAAAGAGAGACAGAGACACAGAGAGATATATAGAGAGAGGCAGAGAGATAGAGAGAGATAGAGAGAGACAGAAAGAGACAAAGAGAGATAGAGAGAGACAGAGAGAGATAGAGAGAGACAGAGAGAGATAGAGAGAGAGACAGAGAGAGATAGACAGAGAGACAGAGAGAGACAGATAGAGAGAGATAGAGACAGAGAGAGATAGAGAGAGGCAGAGAGATAGAGGGAGAGACAGATAGAGAAAGAGGGATAGACAGATAGAGATAGAGAGAAAGACAGAGAGACATTTTGTCTCTGTCTCTGTCTCTATCTCTCTCTGTCTCTCTCTATCTCTCTCTATCTCTCTGTCTCTCTCTATCTCTCTCTATCTCTCTGCCTCTCTCTCTATCTCTCTGTCTCTCTCTGTTTCTCTGTCTCTCTCTCTCTATCTGTCTATCCATCTTTCTCTATCTGTCTCTCTCTCTATCTCTCTCTGTCTCTATCTCTCTCTATCTGTCTCTATCTCTCTCTATCTGTCTCTCTCTGTCTCTCTGTCTATCTCTCTCTGTCTCTGTCTCTGTCTCTATCTCTCTCTGTCTCTCTCTATCTCTCTGCCTCTCTCTCTATCTCTCTGTCTCTCTCTGTTTCTCTGTCTCTCTCTCTATCTCTATCTGTCTATCCCTCTTTCTCTATCTGTCTCTCTCTATCTCTCTGCCTCTCTCTCTCTATCTCTCTGTCTCTCTCTGTTTCTCTGTCTCTCTCTCTCTATCTCTATCTGTCTATCCCTCTTTCTCTATCTGTCTCTCTCTCTATCTCTCTGCCTCTCTCTCTATCTCTCTGCCTCTCTCTGTTTCTCTGTCTCTCTCTCTAT
>BMAT01001547.1:98796-122115 GCA_019649035.1 Elysia marginata | reverse complement strand
AGGTATTGGTGTATCACAACAGAAACACTCTATGAGGCTTCTGTCAGAAGTTATAGCCCTTTGAAGTTTGCAGGGTTAGGACATGTGAAATTTCAGAAAAGGGAGAAAATTGCATTTAAAGTTTAGAGGTTAAACAAATAAAATATGAAATTTCATCATGAATCAAGTGTGGAAACTGTTAAGAAATAATTTAAGCGTCAATATCTAGAGTAAAATAAATTTGACTTCTGGGCGTACATCCGCTAGACTTTAAAACACGGATGCAAGTTTTCCGATTTTTGCAGGAATTCCGATTTTTTTAGCAGTTTTCTTCAGCTGAAAAAGCAGATAAACTTTAAAAAAAATATGACCTAAATGTTAAAGAAAACATCCTAAATTAAGAGTCATAGAGAATCAAACACTTATTTTTAGTTGTATAGCTGCGTAGGCACTAGTACAGAGTTGTATCTTTCTCTTTAAATTGGTCCATCTAAAGTTCTATAAGGGAACCTACAGAGTGTAAAATTTTCCTGCTTTTTTTAGCATGAGCCGCTTGCATCCCTGTTAAAAGCCTATATCTCAAAACTAAGCCATTTGAGTTAGGGCTCATTTGGACAGAATGTCAGACATATGTTTACAATTGCATCAGACGACATTGAGAGATGTGCTAGCATTTCTGACAAACGAGACTCACACACTTTTTTTTTTCCACCCTCAGGGATCAAGACCCTCGCATCGGACATATATTGGAAAAAAATGCTCCATTCCTAAAAATGTATTCTCAGTACATCGCTGGCTTTGACAATGTTATGAAACTCATAGATCAGTGGACCAAGAAATCCTCCAAGTTTTCCAACATCATCAAAACTGTTCAGGTTCGATATATATATTTTAGGGAATGATGTACAAGTTTTATGGTATTGCGTTCATCTGAAAAGTTTGTCTCATATAATCGGGTACCAGGCGTGAAAAGAGCTTATAGGGATGGTTTAGAGCAAGTGACAAACAGTTTGACTGATCTTGAGCTTTGCCATCGTAGAAATAAAAAAATACTGAAAATATTGGACAATGACAAGGCCTGAGAAAAAGCAATAAAAAATGTCAAAAACTTTTGACTTGATTAAAAAAAAAAAAAAAAACCTCCTGACTCATCGCAACTTATTGTAAGTTGTTGTTCATACTACAAAAGTTTTCGCAATTCACGAGGTCGAGTTAAAACAAATAAAATAGAAGGAAAAAACCTTTTTTAAAATAATGCTGTTGACTTGTGAATTCTCAGCGTATTTCTTCCTAATTATTGATTCTTCAACATCCCCTAATTTTTGTCAAAAAAAAAGAATAACAAATAGTTTTGTCTTATGTTAATTCATATGGTGTACTGTCAAACTGATGTCATCACTTTGTCGTTTCTAATTGAACATTGTCTCTCTGTGAGTTTACGCTGTTTCTGTCTCTTACCATTGAATGTTTCACCTTCCAGGAGCTTTGTTATTTCTTATCGAACATTTTATCTGTGTAAGTTCATATTATTTCTCTCTCTTACGATTGAATGTTTCACCTTCCAGGAGCTTTGTTTTTTCTTATCGAACATTGTATCTGTGTGAGTTTATGTTATTTCTGTCTCTTACAATTGAAGGTTTTTCTATCCACCCAGGAGCTTCCGGAGTGTGGCAATCTGTCCCTACAGCATCACATGTTAGAGCCGATCCAACGAGTCCCTCGCTACGAGTTGCTCATTAAAGGTAAAGGCTGGCTGCCGGCCCTGTGAAAAACTTGACACCTGTGTGCAAGATCTTGGGCTCTGTTTTTTTTTCCCAAATAAGATATTTAAAAGGAAATCTGAAAATGGATAATTATGTATTTATCTTCCTCAGTTTGGAATAGATATTTTTTTTTTATTTTTAATAAGTATTTTTATACATAGAGGCATTAAAAAATTCCTTTTATCTATTAAAAAAAAAAGACCAAGTAAAAGGTTAAAGCATAAAATTAATGCTTTACAAAAAGTAATATCTCTCTCATTAGGATTGGAAAAAGATCATATGCAAAAGGCTCAATACAAAAAAATGTCAAAGCAAAAAGACATGTCTTGCAACTAGTCAAAATGTGTCTTTGGTCGAAATTGGAAAGTGGCAACGTATAGGTATTGCAGAAAAGCTTATTTTCTCTACTTTCAACTACAACACAGAAAAGCCCTACTATTCCTCTGCATGAAGGTAAAGCCATTTGAAGTTGTCAGGGTTAGGACTTGTGAAATTTAAAGAAAAAGGGAGAAAAAAGCATCTGAAGTTTAAACGATCATAAAGATGTTGAGGCCTGAGCAACCAAACCAATTAAAATTAAACACATAAATCATGAAATTTTATCACAAAACATGTCGGAAAATTGTTCAGAAATGGTTTTAGCATCAATATCTTAGATAAAAAAAAAACTTTTGACCTCTGAACTTCAAAAGCCTCTATTATAAAACTAGTCCCTGTGACTTAATGCTCATTTTGATATAATGTGAGTCATATTAGTTCTAAACCTAGTGGGGCATATTTGGTATTTAAACTTTTCTTTTTTGTGTGTGTTCTTCACCAGATTATATGAAAACATTACCAGAAGACTCACCTGACTTGAATGATGCTAAAGGTAACTCGGAGAATGAAAGCACTAAGAGACCAAAATTAATGTCACATCAAGCAAAATTTGAATCATGGAGATAAAAGATACGATATAGGAAATTTGATCATTAACTCAATCCCCCCTAGACCCACCCAGCCCAGTTAAAGCCCTGTCCCTAAGAAAAGGGAGGTAAATCATCCATATCGGACGCAGCTAGATCTAGATCTAGAATCTAGGTCTAGAAATCTGTGCAAAATCATACTGAAAAAATTTCAACGTCAACTGACCCACTTGTGAAATAAAAATAACCTAAATAACGCTTGAGATCTACTTCAAAAGAAGAAGAGAAGGTAAAATCGTCCATATCGGAGGCATGAAGATCTAGACCTAGAATCTAAGTCTAGAAGAGTGTGCAAAATCGTACTGAAAAACGGTCAACTTCAACGGACCCGCTTCGCCTTGTTTGTCGACCAAAAGTGAAATAAAAATATCCTAAATAACGCTTAAGATCTTCTCTAAAAGAAGAAGAGGTTTACACGAGATTTCCGGGGTTACTAAGCTACCAAAAGTACACAATGAAAGCAATGGCGATCGGGCGCTATAGGTACACAATAGTGTGGTCCAATCGGGCAACGGTGGGCGCTTTAGGTGGGGTTGAGTTAAACTGTGATGTTTTGCTGTATGTTTAGTTCATCTTATGCAGCCAATTTTAATAAATCAAATTATATTTATACATCATCTAAACTACAAGGATACAAAAAAATCGGTTGCTGTGTTCAGAAGAAGTAGAAACTTTTATTTTTGTAATTGAATGCCACCTAGTAAGTAAGCTTTATTCTTTTGTGATTATTTCCAAAGGAAGAGATACAAATCTTCAACTTAAAGCTATTACAGTGGAATCCACTTAATGTCAACACCTTTAAAGGATGCTCTTGCTTTAAGTCAAGTCTCCAATTTTATATTTCTGTAGATTTTTGTAATGGTTAAAGTCAACTGGTGCTTAAAGTCACCACATGTTTTCAGTCCCGAGGTATTGACTTTATCAGGATTCCACTGCGTTTTCTTTTTGATAGAAATTCAACTGACAGACAAGTTGTTTGTGTTTGTGTTATGATATTGCTTGATTTAAATTCTTATTAAAGTCTTTTCCTCTTATTTTCATGTTTCAGCGGCCCTGGATCTAGTCACAAAAGCGGCCACTCATTCCAACAGAGTCATCAAAAAAATTGTGAGTCTGCGGACATTAAGAACACTTGTAGTTATTTTAGCAGAGCTGCCAATTTGTGCAGATTTCTGTATTTTTGTACCAGAATTAACTGCTAAAATACTGGAGTACTCATGTCTCCTATAAAATACTGAAATTAGCCTAACTTGGGAAAGCATCTGTTGTAACTGAAAGTCTAGGCCTGAAAGATAAAGATTTCTTGCTCCAGATCATTAAAAAAATCCAAACAAGTTTATGTCCTTTTGGGCAAACTCATAACTTTCTTGTAAAGTAATCAATTGAAAGTAGAAAGAGTTCAACTTCAGATATCAAGGACTTAACAACTGCCGCAAGCAATCTTCTCATGTATGGGGATACATTTTATCTTTGTTGGACCTTGCCCTGGTAGTGAGGACTGAAATGGCAGTGAAATGCTTTGGAAAATACTGAAATAATAATAATAATAAATAGAATTTATAGTGCGCATTGCGCTCTAGCATACAAGTCTGTAGCTGAATCCATTCAAAAAGAATTTTCTATACGCATAACATCTATGAAATAACATATCTAAATCTATTTTATATTTTTGTGTTATGAAACACGACCAAGAAAAATATCCATGTTTCTTGGAATAAATAAAGATTTCAATTCAATTCAATTTCAATCTTCAATTTTTCAATCTTTAGGAATGATATAAAAAGTACCGTAGAAAAAAAATTTATGTTCACATTCACATGCTTGCATGCATAAATTTCACACAGGGCACACACACACATACACACAATCTCACGCGCGCACGCCTAAATATCATCTCATTAGTGAAAATTATTAGAAGAGGTTCTGAAATAAATTCTGCTTACATTATCGAAACATATTGAGATAAAAATTAAGGAACTCCATAAAACTCTGTCATTATAAAGTCTTTCCATATGCCCTCCAAAAAAAGAAAAAAAAACTTAATAGTATTCCCATATGTTTGTGATTATAACGTTGTGTGAGAAGATGTTTGATTATAAAATTAGGGATGCCATTTTTTTTAGTTATTTTCTGTCTTTTTTTTTTAAAGTTTATTTAGTTGACAACATAGCGCCAGAATTTTTGGTTATTTTCAGAATATTTGGTTGGCATCCCTAAATGATTTTGAAGGGATATATGATTCCTTCCAATTTTGAAAATCTGTCTCATTTTTTTTTTTGGTATCGTCAAATAACAGGAAGAGTTTCGAAAGCTGTTGGATATCTACCAGAATCTCAAAGGTGTGCCTTTAGATTTTATTTCGCCTACAAGAGAGTTTGTCACTCAAGGCCCTGTGACAAAGATTGCAGCTCGCAGCGGGGAGAAGATGCCGAGACAATTGTTCTTGGTAAGATTTTTAACAGTGTGTGTGTAGGGCAACGCTTGGAAGCAGAGAATATTTTTAAAAATGTCTCGCAAACAAAGCAAGTATATGAGAAACCTTGATGGTTTGAGAAAACGTTCATTGTTAATAGTAGAGAAAATATTCTTTTTTGTGACATCATTATCTTAAAACTTAAGACTCATTTTGACTGGTCGCAAGATATTTAGTCCTCTTTTTCTATGTATTTCAAAGCAAAAGAAAAGTTCTGACATTTTCCAACATGATATTGATAACAACCTGTAATTTTTATAGTTCATACGATCAGAAAAAAAGCATTGATCAATTCAAAATAAGAAAACCTTGTTTCAATTTGCCCTAATCTGTGCCAATAAGGCTTATTCACACCATTCCTTTTTCCTTATGTTTCCACCAGTAAGCCTCATTATTCACACCCTTCGTGTTATCTGTTTCCGTCAGTTCAATGATCTGATACTCGTGTGTGCCCAGTATAACGCCTTGCTGGGGACGTTCAACGTGAGGTCGCAGCTTGAGATGGACAGTATTGAGGTGAGAGAGACTTGAGAGACATATAAATCAAAGGTTATAAAAAAGCAGATTCACAACTTATCACTCCTTTAAACAAGAAAATAAAAACAGTACATCCTAAGTTTATACATAGAAATGTGTCGGCTTTATTTAACTGCCTTCTTGAGAATATAATACAAAACACAATGGAGATATAAAACATTTCCGGATTTAAACTAAAGACAAGATTACATATAGAGATATGTCACTGTTTTCTCAAACTCATTTGCATCGGTAGACTCACTAGTCCCATTTCTATGAAAATTTATCAATAAGTGTTTAAACTGGCTGGATCTTTCAGAGAGAATACAGGAGAATTAAATGTAAGAGGTAAATACAGGGGAATCCACTTAAAGTCAACACCTTTAAGGGAAACCCCTGGTTAAAGTCAACGCCGTTTCGCAGTCCCAGTCGCAGTGAACACATTTTTTTCGGTCCCAAGGTGTTGACTTTATGAGGATTCCACTGTAATCCCACTAAATAAACTTTTAATGACTCACTGGCAAATGTTACAAGAGATGCAGTCAGCAAGAGGTCAATGGCAATAAGAAAATACAATGCATTATAAATAAATGCCATAACCAGTTCTTCATTTTAAGTTCACATTCTAAAATTTCCAGCATTAAAGACTTTCAGGCTTCACCATCAGATTTTCTATCTTTGGTTTTAAGTAAATGTAAAGTTAGGACAGATGATTTCTGTTCACTGCTGGGCAAGGCAAGGCAAGTCGATTATACATGTACTGTCAAATTGAGAACAATTGGAAAAAATCATTCATGCACAATGCCCGCCTCTTAAACTTTCACATACTGTTCAACAATGCAAGTATTGTGGATTTTGTAAACTTTGATGTGAAAAAATGACTTAGAAGTTTTTTGTAAAATCCTATTTCTCTATCTTTGAATTAAAGAGAAGTTGTTATATCTTCTCACAAAACTTTAATAGTTTCATGCACTTTTTAAAACGTTTAGAAACCCAGAAAATGCATTGTAAAGAGAAAATTACAACATAAAACCATTTTTCCAGATAAGTTCCTTGTAACCAAGTTAAATGCTATTTCATAACGTGGGTATGTTATATTTTTTAAATCAATACATATATCTAGTTGGAAGAACAATAGCATTCATGTGGTCTTTAAGGGTTATAAGTAAATTAAGTTATCTCAAAATATCTACATTTTTAATGTTGTTTTTGTAAATTAAGTTATCTCAAAATATCTACATTTTTTATGTTGTTTTTCTAAATTAAGTTATCTCAAAATATCTACATTTTTTATGTTGTTTTTGTAAATTAAGTTATCTCAAAATATCTACATTTTCAATGTTGTTTTTATTTTTTACCAATGCTTCCAATTTTCTATGATCAGCTCAAGCCAGGAAACAACATGCACATCGCCAACACATTCCGAGTACACAGTAAACAGAAAGCAGTGGAGCTGCTGGATGAGTGAGTGGTTATCTCCCCCTTCTTAATCTTCTATTGATTCAGATAGCAGTCAAACACGAAGCACAACATACAAGTAAAGTTTCCTATACTCGAGATTAGCGTAAGGAAACATGAGCAAGGTCCTTTTTTTTCAGGGACCGTGCATATTGAGGAAGTTTGCCTTTGCTTTTTTTGAGTCCTTTACTTGTGTCGAGTCTTAATAGACCTAGCTACCCATCAGGTACTGAGCGGGCACATGGGAGTCATTAAATTTTGCCCAGACTGGGGATCAAACCCAGGGCCTTTCAAATAGCGGTCATCAGCCCTACCAATTGCACCACTTCTCACCCCCCAAGATAAAAAAAGTCTTTATTAATCCCTCTTGAGGAATTTCTTTTCCACGCTCATCATTAAAACAGTAAACAGTTTTATACACAAATTTTATTTATGAAATAGTTATTTGTGTATGTTGAGGTGATCGATTCTAAATTGCGAATTCATAAAAAAAAAAATTACATCAGAACCAATTCCAGTTTTAAGAAATTTGGAAAATATTGAATTCAGGCTAAAAAAAGTGTGTCAAATAACAATATCTCTCGCATTCTGTCCAAATGAGTCATAAGTCAAAAGACATTGTTTTGAGATGTAAGCTTTTTAAGTTTTGTGGGAACTCAGAAGTCAAGTTTTTAAAGTTTCAGATATTGAATGGTAAAACCATTTTTAAACAGTTTTAACACCTGATTCGGGTTAATTCCATGTTTTATGTGATAAATTTAAATTGGTATGGTTGCTAAGGCCTCTAGACCTGCATAGTTGTCTAAACTTTAAATGCAAATTTCTCCCCTTTGAGTTTTCACAAGACCAAACCTTACTGACTTGAAACAGCGATAACTTTGTACAGAAGATAATGCTTGTAAAGTTTTAGCCTTTGCATTTCCTTTCATTATGCATTAACAATGGTGTGTTTGGAATTCTAAAATTGATATGAAGGCAGCCACTGCACTCTTTGTAATGATTGAAAGCTTTGAAATATTAAATTAGCAGTGGGTTAAAGTGGGAGTTAAGATTAAAATGGCCTTACCATACTATAAGAAACCCTTGACTTAGTTATAGTAGCTTAGGCACCCACTGCCTTGCCTTTGAGAGAAACACTGATATAATACCGTGTGGCCACTATGCTTCTTATGCTTCAATGTTCGATCATGCCATGTTGCAATTTCCTTGGGAAAACAATTTACTCTAACTTTCCCCAGTCCACCCACCTGTAAAATGGGTACCTGACTAAAGGCAGTGCTTGGAATTTGTGGATTGTTAGTATTTGAGCGCCTAACAGGCTTCCATACTGTAATGCTCTGAAATATGAGTTGAATTTGCTCTGGTGTGTATTGGCCTGCTGGGGTAAATATATAAAGTCATGAGACTGCCTTCGGCGGTGGAGGACTCTAAATATATTTATTATTTATTTATTATTCTTAAAAAAAAACAATTTTCTTTTAGATGGTCTTTGCTTAGCCTCTTTAATAAACTTGCTAACTCAAACAGGAAGATCCAAATTGCACCAAACGCAGCCTTTGATCAAATCTTTTTTAAGAGTTTATAAAATACATGCCTGGTTTCTTTTCTTCAGGGACCAAAGTGGAGCAAGTTTTGGCTGGGAGCAGGTACGATTTCAAATTTTGTACAATTTTCCTTTTGAAAGAGCTATGAACTCTTTTTACACAGTACCTACATACCCTATGAGGAGAAGTAACTTAAAAATATTAATTTTATGTTTTAAAAATAAAATGTAAACTTTGTTATATTAAACTTCCAATCAGATATGAGCAAGATTGAAAACATCAGTTTTATTTGCAGATAAAAAAAATATATTAAATGTGGCAGTCAGTATACCTAGAGCAACGGTGAGGGCTTGTCTAACTTCTTTGTATAATTTATTTAAATGTGGGTTTTTTTCTTTTTAAATTCTTTTCAGAAAATAAGTGATCAACTGGCATTGTACAAAAAGAGAAAAAGATCCATCAAGCCAGAAGAGAACAAAGAAACGGTTTATGAATCCTCTGTAAGTAGACGCTTTTTGTTCTTTTTTTTCCTTTTTGTTTTTAGGACACTGTTTCTTTAAACAATTTTTCACATGACCCTCACATTCTGTTGTCTGCAGATGAATTGGCTGATAAGCTAAATTTAACCCTAAAATGTAATTATGGTTGATAAATGGCAAGTTCAAATTTTTTGTAAGGGTGCAAATATGAAACTTAAGACGCAAGAGGTCTATTAGAGAGTCGTCCTTCCTTATACAACTCTATAGTTCTATTATGCAGACAAAAAAAAAAGTTGGGTCTTGCATCGTCAAGTTCAGATTTTTTTCCTTTGTCATTTACTTCCTGATGTATACAGATTCTCTTTGAAATCATTCCTGTCCCCAGATGCCAGATAGCTGGGTGGGTAAGACAGCTCCTGTGTGGATCCCTGATGACGCGGCTACCATGTGTATGCTGTGTTGTCAAGCGTTTAACATGATGCGTCGGAGGCATCACTGCAGGGCGTGCGGCAAGGTGAGGCAGTCACTGCATCAGTCAATCCCTCTCCCATCGCACATCTGAAATACGAAAACCCTTTTCATGTCTCATTTGAGCAAAGGGTCATGATAAAACAAATATAGCCCTAACACAATTAACATTATATTTTATGATAATATTTCCTGAAACTGCCAAAAAAAAACAACCAAATCCAAAAACAATGATGCATGCTCTTGAATCTAATCATTTTACCTATCCATCAGGTCACAAACTAGATAAGAAAGACAGAGGGAATTAAACAAAACAAAACTAGAATAAAAGAAATGATACATTTCTAATATTTGCATGTATGTGTATTACAAATATTTTATTGCTTTCTATCCTACGTCTGACCTAGAAAGGTCACCTCTCATTTTCTTTGTTTAGTTTTTAAAAAGTTTCGTCTATTTGCTTATAGTAGCATCTTGTATCATTAAATTTCTGTGTGATAAGCTTATTATAACATTCTTTGCTATTAGCTAATTTTAATCATCATTGAAAACATTTTCTTTAACAAGGGTGGCAGCAAATTTTTTTAATAAGCAAAAAAAACCTAAAATTCTTGATAAAATGAGGTTTATTTCACACAAATTGTATGAGACAAAATTAACAATACAATATTTCTCAATCCAAGATAGAGGCAGGCATGGATGTAAATATAATCAGGTTCTTGTTGCTTGTATTGAATCCTTTGAATATTTGGATGTACAAGATATTTATTGTTCAGTTAAAACAAAAAGGGTGAGCTTTACATCTATTTTGTTCACAGCTTGTGTGCCGGTCCTGCAGCAGTAAGAAAGCTCCGCTGCAGTACAATAAGGGCAAGATCGAGCGAGTCTGTGCCGTGTGTTATGATATTATTGTCAACAAGCAGCCTGCCAGCGGAGCTGACATGATGGACAAGAAAAAGGGACTTTTACAGGTACGCTTAATGATCTTTTTTTCTTGAAAAGATAACAAGAATGCAAGTTTTCCAATTTCTTAGCAGTTTTCTTTAGCCAAAAAAGCAGGCAATTAAAAAAATGAAGACACAATTCCTACAAAAAAAAGTCGTCCAAACTTGAGATTTATTGTTCTTGAAAGTAAAGAAAATAAGCCTTTCTGTGACCCCAATATCTGAGTATTTTCCAATTTCGACGTAAGACTCATTTATACCTGTAGAGTTTTGTAGGTGGAGCAGAGAATCAAGTACTTGGCCCACCCTACATCAGAAATTGAAAACCCATAACACTATAAAAAAAAACAAATTATTTGTTTTTCTCAACTTTTGCCCGCTTGAAGGTCAAGGCCAGTGAGCCAGCTCTGATGTCCGGTTATGTCCAGTGCAGCGAGGACAACGGCGGTAGCTGGCATCGTATGTGGCTGGCGGCACACAAGGACTTTGTTCTCTACTCATTCAAGGCCCATGAGGTAACTGTATGGCAAATGTTCATGCAAATCACGTACATCTACAGGGATACCAAACCTCCGGTTTCTCCCGACCTTTTCTTCTGTTTTCTTTTTTATTTGTTTGAAATTTCTTCTTATTTTCCTTCTTCTTTGATCCTCGTCAGTCCTCTATATGTGTGAAGAGCTGGGAAAACCATCCACTGTGGTCAAAAAATGGAAGTAACTATTTTATATACAAACACAAGAAGAGGTTGACCACAATTGTTTACTTTTTTTTGTAGATATGTTGCATCAAACTTTAAGTTCATGTTTTTGTATGTTCTTAAGTTGGAGATGAAGTAAAATATTTTAAGGGCTATTACTCTAAATTTGAATGACATAAGCCTGATTTCACCATGTTGGGTCACATATAGAGATGTTCACAGCCCTGGTGAACCCTGCAGTCATACACAGGTCAGCCCGGGAGCTGGAGAGCTTTTGGTGCAGGGATGTCACATTGCGCCATATTGAAATGTCTGTTTCTTTGTAATCACTGTACTTTATGGTTGAAACAAGGGTAGATATTGGACAACTTTTGTCTTTACCATAGATTTTATGTAATGCTTGGAGTGTTTCCATTTTGTTCTCAAGAATTGTTTGTTATTCCTGCAAGTATATATCCAAATCTTCTTTTCTGTTTTTTTTTCAAATCCCCAACACCAAGAAAAGTCACCCAGTCCCATTCTGAGCTACAGGCAATTTCTCTGTTTCAAACTCTTTAAAAATCAATCAAATCTCTTTGCTTTGAAAGTTCACGTCTTTGCATAATGTCGCTGAAGTTGTATTTCTTTCTGATCAGATATACTATATATCCAAAAATAATAATTTCCAACTATAGCTGAGTTTTCGGGATTCGGGTGACAAATTCTCTTTAGGTCAAAAGTTAGTGCATCACCTCTTCTAATCAACTAGCTAATACATCAAGGCATATAGAGAATTTTAATGAAGCTTTATGTAAATAATTATGAGAATTATAGATGTTTTTACAGTTTTGTAACTTAAATTGGTAGTAATAATAGAAAAATAATAATGATAGTAATAATAGTAGCAATAACAATGATAAGAATACTAACGGCCATTTCTACTGCACTATATTTAACCCTATCAGATGTTCTAGTAATGAGAATAACCTGCAGTTGTTTTAGTCACGGTTGTTTATCTCCTTATCTGCCTAAATGGAGACTTCATTCTTTTTTTTTGTGTGTGTTACGTAATTTTATTGATTCTTTTTGAAAAATGAAAAAAAAGAAAATCAAATCTGAACGATTCAGGGATGCCCTTTTTCAGATTTCACACCTGAAATCAGGTTACTTGCATGTGCCGTGTATCCAGTCTGAGTCAATTTTTATGAAGGCCTGAAAGCAGGCAAGCAAACAAGTTCCAGTTTTTGTTTTCTGTCTTGATGGCATCCCTGGTAATTACTAACCCTCTATTCTATTTCCCAGGATGTATCCGCTATAAGTTGTCGGCCGCTACCAGGGCACGAGGTGAAGCAGGTCTGGGATGTCGATGGCCGACCTCAAGTTTTCTCTCTGACCCACAAACATCGACTCATCAGCTTGTTCCAGCCTCAGAATGAGAAACAGCTCAAACGGTAGGGAATTTAAAACCCTGAAAATAGTGTGGGGTTTATTACAGGGATGTAACTCTTTCAGATTTAAACTGATTTTAGCTTTTTTCCCCCTCAAATTTTGGATTTCAGCTCAAATTTTTTTTCTCAATTATATTTTCTCAGTATTTCTCAGTTTCATTGAGAAAAAAAATCAATCAATAATTCAACACCTGCTTGTAAGTAACCTTTGCAGTGTTGAATTTAACTATGAGCACAATTCTTGCTTCTGTAAGCTTTTTAAAGAGTTGCCCTTGCCTATTGTTACTCTATAGTTGTATTAATTCCAAAGCACTAGAGTCTCACAATGTGTTCAGCTTTTTTTTTCATCAACCATTTACAGCTGTGGGTACCGGTTTGTATTGATTGTACAATCACCTGAAATCATTAGCATGACTAGATCTATGTCTTAGGTGATTAATAATTTTTTCTATGATAACTGCATCTCATTATTTTAATAGACTCGACTTACTAAGCAGTTGAACTTATGGCAATTGGAAATATGATTTCCCTACCCATGCATATATAGATGAGTTTTAATTTCACATGCATGTTGTTGTCTGTAGCTCTAAAGTGTAGTTTTCTATTGGAAAAAATTTGCTGCAGCTGCAGCGCGAGTTTGCACCATCATTGAGTTTAAAAAGTTTGAATATAAACTTGTGCCTAATCACTAATTCAAGCTCAAATGAGATGAATATTGTAGTTGTCTCATAACTTTGCGTTTAATTTCCTCTCTCTGTCAAACAGATGGATATCTGTAGTCGGCAAGCTAGTCCAGGCTGAGCTTCCAGACGAGAACCAGCGCCAGTCAACCAACTCCAACGACAGCAACGTCTCCTCTGATGGTGACAGCAGCAGCATCAGGAATGAAGACGGCGGTACCGCCATGTCGACCACCGCAAGCACCAGCAACACGACCATCACCAGCAGCACCAGCGGCAGCAGTCACGCAGACTCCGGCTTCCCAGCGGATGATAGCGGCGGCGGGTCTGGGCTTGACCCTGATCCTGAGCTGGATTCGGATCACGATCACCTGCTGCTTGTTGCTGGTCGCACGAGGAAGGATGATGAGGATGCGGACAAGATAAGCCAGTATGACAATGTCGATGCTGTGATCTCCGACAGTTACAGAGCCTCAACAGCATGAGATGCTGTCTTTAATCAGCGACACTCTTCCCTGTTCAAACTTTGTTTTATACTATTTACTTATTGTGATTGTCCTTATTTAAAAATCAGTTTTCCTATTTCATTTCAAATTAATGTAAATGGTTTTTCAACGACTGAATAACTTTATTGTTCACCTCAAAATATTTTTTACTTTATTATAATTATTTTTTCAGACAAGGTTTTTTTTTTTTATAAACAGCATCAAAATTCATAAAAAATATTGTACCAATGAAATAAACAAAAATAATTTATGAAAATTTCAAATCTGTGTCAAATCAAAGCTTTTACATATGAAACACAATCTTCATTAACAAAAAGAAGTATATTATCCAGCTCAGAGATGCTTTTTCGTCAATGCCATGATGTAATATAAAAGCCATCTGTGAACAGAGTAAGAGAATTGTTCTTACCTCAGTAATGCCAAACAGACTGAAAAATTTAAAACAAAAAAGGTGATAACTTAATAATGTCTTCCTTCGGACTGACTTTTCTTACACTGTGATAAAAAAAATTAAATTACTAATTTATTCACACAGAAAAGCAAAAGATAATTTTCAATCGCTGATTTTCTTTATTTACAAAAAATGAAGTAACTCTTAAAAAACCTCAAGAGGCTGTCAGATTTATTTTTATAAGGTTATGGATCTGAATGGGCCAGTAACTGAGCACGCTCTTACGTCAGCTTATGATAAAAACTAATCATTGCGATTCAGTTTTGGCTCCGTTTACTGAACCATAAGATATTCACTCAGCTTGCATATTTATTCATTATTATGTTTTGGAACTGGTAATTAAGTTATTGTCAAGTGTCTCTGGCTATAATTCTTTGACTTTCTGTGACATTGACTAGTTCTTTAAGACTGTAGACGTTCCTGTTGAATGTTTAAACATATGAAAAAATTGCCATAATATGTTGCCTTGTAGGAATTTCATGGTTTCATGTGTACATGAAAAATGCAATAATTTTTTCCTTGTAACAGGTATTTCATTGAAAAGAGCACCCTGGTATTTATTTTTATTGTAATATTTTTATGCACATATTTCATATTTAAAATGTATGCAGCATAATTGTGGTTTATCATCATCTCTTTGGTGAACAGCTCAAAAAAAGTTTTTTTTAAAAACTTTACTTTCATGAGATATTTTATATACATTATATATGCAGCTGCAAATTTATTTCTGTATAAATGTGACATTAGTATTACTTGAGAACTAGTACAGTATGACAAATGTATATAAGAGTTCCAGTGGTGTAAGACAAAGACCACAATCATGACATGCAGGAAATGCTTTTCTCCTCATAGTTAGAGGACTAGGATTGGAATATTAAAAATAATCTACAATCAGCTATACTTAAGTCAAAATCTCCATTGAACATGACTAAAAGCATTGACTCAGGTGAGAAATCGAGTTATGTGCAAATCCCTGCTCAAACTTGTCCCCATGGGGCACTCAAAGAAGAATCAAATTAACTGCTGAATCTATTTAAGTCAAGTTGATTGTAATTAGCAGTGGATTCAAGAAGGCCTTTTATGCTATTTTCACCGAAAGCCTACTTCATTCCACTGCTGGATTACTTCCCCTCTAATCCTTTAATTATGACTGATTGGGCAAAGACTGCTGCTTCCGCTATTTATTCTAACTTAATTACCAACTTTACAACTAGATTCTGAGTAGATCAATTGACTGACTGTTGTAAATGCATAGAAGTTAAGAGTGTCTTGTTGTGTATTTCTGTCACTTGACAAAACTTAAATGCACTCATAGTCTTTAGATTTTTGCGTTAGCTAGCTAGTTATATATATGTGTATGTACCTCTAGAAAAGGTAAAAGAAGAATGTTGTATATTTTTAACTTACCTCTCTGTGCCATTTGTTCTTAACTATTTTCTCATACATGAATTCATTACATTTGTTTTTCCTGTAAAACTTTTAGAGGCTTTTACAATAATTTTAGTTTTGCCAAAGCTTTAATGCAAGTTCTTAAATAACATTTCTTAGTTTCTGCTTACCTTTTGAATTGCATTGCTCTTTCTTTCATTTGCCTCAAAGATATAAAAAAATTTATTTTTCTACATGGAGGAAATGTTGGAGTTCCAAATTTTTAAGGGTCACAACTGTTGCCAAGTTAGTCCACTCATCGGAACATAATATTTTTTAAAATCAATCTGAACACATGAACTAGAGATTTGACGGGCAAAATGAGAAACGTTCGTTTCAAAACTTGGCCAAAAATTAAGGTTCTTTTTTATTTCCTTTCATTTATGTCAAGGAAAGCAAAGATTTTGTAAAAATTATTCACAGCTGAATCCATTCTTTTGACATAAACAACTCTCCAAGATAGAAAAACTACCGCTTTAAATACTTAATTAAACGGAAACTGTGTAACAGGGTAAAAAGAAACGGTGATTGTAGCGTTTCACTCCAAAGTTCTTTCTCCGGCATTGTAAAACTAGAAGACATGTTTTTTCGCAAGTCTAGATAAATACCTTTTAACATATCTTCAATACAATGTGCCAAAGCTTCGGAGTGGATTGCCAAAATGATGTAATCTAACCTTGCAATGTTTTCAATTAGTATGAATCAGATGATGCCAGGCACAGCTCCAACTTTGGATTTAGGTCTACGCTCTCAACCAACATATCAGAAATATTGACGTAAAAGGCTACATCTACATATCATCTGTAATATCAAAATGGTATTTTTGGTACCTTGTCAAAAATAGTCAAAATAAATTCTTTCAAGTATTTTTGTTATAGTTTTTATGTTAAGTTAAGTAAATGTATGAATGAGGCAGAGAAATACATAAATAGCATTTTTTTAAGGACTAAATGGTGCCTGCAAAATGCAGGGCTTGAATCCTGGGCCTCTCTCTCTGAAAGACAAGCATCTACCGTTAGACGAGGACGCCACATATTTACTTCTATAGTTATTGTTTTCATTAGTAGTGTCATCAATCGTTGCTTGGCTATAACATTCTTGTGTATGTGCAAAACATTAACATCATATTTCTTGTTTTGATGTAAAAACATGTAACAATACACCCTTACTATGTAAGATGTCAGTGAAGAAATGGCAGGGAGGATAGGCATTAAAGAGGTGGGTGTTTAAGTTTTAAAAACATTTTCAGAATAATACGGTTCTTGACTTCAGCATTTTCAATACTCAGTAGGTGTAAATGTAAACTTAAAACATTTTATTTTATAGGATCCTCTAGGGACTTTTTGTATCTGTATATAGCTTAACAGTCTGCATAACGGGCTTTCTCCTGTGGCTGGTTCTCCACAATTGTGTCTCTGAGGTTGTTTTTTTTTACCTGTGTCTCTGAGTCGTTTTTTCTACCTTGTAAGACCAAACTTTTACAATTTATTTTGTCTTTTTCTAAGTTATGCTGTAGAACTGAAGAAAAAAAAATTGAACTTGTGATGTATTCAGTATTATCCTTTCAATTCTTTTTAAAGATATCAAACTGTGATTCACTATCTTATTGGAATGGACAAAAGTTGAATAGTGTCTTGGATTTTTTTTATGGTTACTATTTAAAAAAAAAAGATGAAACATTGAATGTTTATTTTTAGAAAGGCTCTGAATGAAAATTATAAGACATTTTGAAAAGCTAAAGTGTTTAGCAATTTTACTGGGGAATAAGTTAGTTTTACTCGTAAAATGCGCCCAGAGCATTTTGGCAAAAGTAACGGCACTTTTACAAATGTTAACTAAGTAAATAATGGTGTCAATTTATTCTAGGTTAGTAAGTTGAGGCCAAGTTGAATGTTTTACTGATCATGTTGAAAACCAATGGTTTTTGGGTATTCTAGCTTTGATGTTTGGGAATATTTCAACTTATAAATAGAATGATTGTTTTAAATAGGCTTGGAGAGTACATACTTTATATGGTGTACATCAATGGATTGCCATATGGGTGGGCAGATTTGGTTTTAAAACAGAGAACAAAAGGAGGTGTAGGCCTTTCCAGTGCTTTTCTTTCTTAAAAGTATTTTCACGCAGGTATTTGCTCCTTGGTCTTGTTTTACTTACTATATTTTTTTTAAGACATTGGTGCTATTTTAAAAATGTTCTCATTCTTTACTAAGTCATAAAAAAGATGTCCATCTTATGGGTAATCATATAGATTTAAAATTCAGGCATTTTAATTTGCCATACGTTTCAGCTTCTCTCATAAAACTCTATGGGTTTAAAAAATTGTTTTCTTCTCAATCGAGTCGCGCCCTATAAGCCAGAATCACTCCTTTGGCCTCGATCAAAAAATAAGTAAAAGAGCAGAAAAAAATAATTTTTTTTTAAAGATCATCAAATTCAATTAGAAAAGATGCCCTATCTAACAATATCAGGATGCCTGCTTTTTTATTCTGTATTTGTATATCTTGAAACGAGGGAAATCCATTTTGTATTTTTGTTAGTGCCTCTTTTGTAAGTGTATTTTTGTATTACTGGTACTGTGTCTCATAAGCAATTACTCCTCTCATGACGTGGGAGCAAGCACCAAAATGATAGTTTGCAAAGTTTAATAATACTTTGAAATTTAAAGAATGTAAAGTAAAGAAAGAGTGTTTTCCTAAGTGCGTAATCCATCAATGTGTTACAATTTACCAATCAAACTACCTTCTTAACTCACAGAGGATCAGCAAATAAAGCACGTAACTCTATCACACTGACAATATCTTTCACTGCTTATACTGCTTTAACGCATGAGTGAGGCGAAAAAATGTGTGTAAATAGCCTTTCTCAAGGACTAAATGTCGACCTGCGGAAAGCAGGACTTGAACCTCGGACTCCTCCGTCCGAAAGCCAAGCGTCTACCTCTAAACCACAAGGCTACAAAAAGATTTACACATGTGAAATCAAAGTTTGTACCATTCCCTTGAAATGAGCCTCTATGTTGGATCTCAGGGTTCGGAGATATAAACATCAGTTTGAAAGTTGCCTGAAAGCCCTTTATACTGTTGAAAAAAGTTCTTTTTAAAGCTTACACATGAGTTTCTGTTTTTTGAAAATTAAATGGCACCTTTGTTCAATTTGTGTTTGTAACTTTGTGGATACTGATGCAAAAGAGCAGTTTCAGATAATTCATACTTATCATGTTTTTGTCTAGGGGAAAGTGATCTTTCTTTTCCTTTTTTTAGTTCAATCAAGAAGTGACAGCTTGCCATTTTTTTTTTTTAATTTCTAAAATCTTTTGACCTCTTTTAATTTAGAAATCAACAATGCTTTATAAAATAGTTTCACATGCAATTGTTTTTTTTTTATCGGAAAAACTATGCTCTTCAAATTTGTCAGACATAAATAAATTACCGATCGCTTTTGTAATGAGTTACAAACCTTGCTTTGGCTTAAACGCACACTTAATATATACATAGCAGCCCAGTTTAAAGTTCTAGTTTCTTGCTTTGAACATTTTATTTGAGACGTCATAAGTTAAGTCTTTCCAGCCTAATGCGCCCTCAGGGGAAAAACCACAAAAAAAAATGAAAAAATAATTTCTAGCAGATAGGAAGCTCTCTGAGATAATCTATCCAAGGGAAATAACACCCGAAAAATTAAGTTACTCCAAAAATATTATGAGTTGTGTACCTTTGACCATAATTTTATTTGTAATAAATTTTTTTAGAAATTTTTTTTACAGATTTATCTCTCTGGCTTTAGGTTGGATTGGGTTAAGAATTTAACAGTGACCTCTTTTTGGTCATGATTCCAAGCTTTTGTTTGCTTCTTTCAGCTAGTCTACTCAGCACCTTTTCAATACGCTTACAATACAACATTCTTGATTTGTGTAGGAGGCAGCTTTTTCTTTTTGTTTATGTAAAAGCCTTCCTTCACAATTTGGTGTATATTTATTTCTGTTGAAGCTTCAAAATAAATTAAAGAAAAAAAAACTAGACTGATCTTGTTGGAATTACTCCACTTAAATTTTTTGTCTTGTCAAAACTTCAGCACCTATGGCTCCATCATGTTCACTTTAAAAGATGCTTGCTTTTCAGCCTAATGTGCCTCTATGCGCACTAAGGGGAAATAACCACTAAATAATTTCTAGCTGAAGAAATCGCCCCAAGGTAAATGATCCAAGGGAAATAACACCGGAAAAACTAAGTTACTCCAAAAAAATATGAGTTGTGTACCTTTGACCATAAATTTTGTTTAGAAATTTTTTTTTACAGATTTATCTCCCTGGCTTTAGGTTGGATTGGGTTAAGGTGGAGGACTTGGAGATATCACCATGGACTTCCATACATCTCTGTCTTCCACCAGACTGACTAGGTCGTGGACGCTAGTCGTTTCTGTGTCTCTCATCAGAGTGTCCACTTTTCATGTTGCCTTTGGTCTCCCTTGTCTCCGTGTTCTCTTATAATAATACTAAAACTTCTGGATGCTCAGCCCAAGGTTTCGGTAGCTGTGACCTGCTAGACAGAGTCTGCTTGCGGCAATTTTCATGTGTACTCTTGGGAGTTTTCCCTACAGCTTGTTGTTCAGTGGGTGTGCAGGGCTTTCTGTGTGTGTGTTTGGAAGATGAGTTAAGGTGAGTAGAAGCCGCTTGTAAAACTTTGCTAAGACTTATTAATGCATTCGTGAATTGTTTTAAGTATCATTTTGAACAAAAGAAGAAAATCAAAACCAACACAAATTTACACATAATCAAAGCGCACTTTTATTCCACTTTTAGAACCAATTTTAATTTCATTTGCACTCAATATTCAATTTGGAAATTGTAAACTGTTCCAAACTAAAATGTATGAAAATAACACATTTGAAAAAAAAAAAAAACACAAATGCTATTGTGATAAATAAAAAGGAAATTGAAATGGATAAACTCATCTCACATTTATCAAAGATGTTTGTGACAATGATTACAATGTATACATTTCAATTTATGTAATGGACGCATCACAAGTCGAATACAAGTATGCACTGGGAAAATTTGTTGAAAATTTTGTTTTTCTCTTATGAAAATTTTTTATAAAAAGTTGTTTTTTCTACCATTAAAATTAAGGAAAAAACAACTAATAGTATGATTGCTTTTCGAGGTGTGGTTTTTTAAACTAGCTTACTTTGCTTGCCTCCCACCATGATTAAACATTTTTAAGAATATAAAAATTACTGTCGCATGATTCCAATTTAAGTTGGATGATAAACAAAACTACACAGAGACATACATACATACATACACATATATATATATATGTACAAATTAAATTAATTACAAAAATTCCATACAAAACCAACGTGTTGTTATAATCATTAGTTTATATATTATGTTTCTGCCGTAAGTTTTGTGACAATCTAGATGACTAGTAACCTCATGGGTACAATTTTAGTTCGTGAGTTTACCCCGTAGAGAGAGAAAAAAAAAGAGCAAAAAATGCATTTTGAAGCAGAGGGAATGAAAAAGAGTCAATTCTTAAACTTAATGTACTGGTAGGTGATGGAGGATTATAGAGAGAAATCTTTAAACAAAATAGGTATTTTGAAATAGATAGTTGTAACGCATACACTATTAGATACTTTAATGTAAAAAAAAAGAACAAATCCAAAAACATTTAGCAGGCCTGATGACAAAGTGTTCAGATTGCCTAGAACATTAAGGCCTGACGACAAAGTGTTCAGGATGCCTAGAACATAAAGGCCAATATCTTGTCCATGGAAACAGCTGTGAATCGGACAGACATATTAGTCGTAAAGCATTAACATTATTACACTAGGTTTACAAATCAAGAAATCCTTCACACACACACACAAAAAAAAATGCACACAAAAAAATTGCACATCCGTGACTCTTTTTTTTTCACCTGTATCATAAATAATTAAATAAATGCAAGGATAAGTGAAAATAGATACATTCAATTAATTGCTATTTTTGTATGGCTTAAGATATCATTTATAGCTTGCTCATCTAAAGCCATAAGAAAATTGACAAACATACCCGACCACAGAGAAATACAAGAGGTTTGGAATGCTACCCAGTGTTCCTCACTGCCTTGATCTTATGAGAGATGGAAATATAAGCTTTGGGTTCGGACATGGGAAAAGATATCAAGGGAAAGAAGGAATGTGCTTATATTGCACAGAAGGTAATCATCTATTATTTCGCTAATGAACACATTTTTTTTTCAATGAATTTTCTTTTCATGTCCAACTAACAATTGGACCTGCTCAGGATTTTAAAAACTCTTTCATAAAGTTTAAAATTGAAGAGGTTTGAAGTTTATGCTTGTTTCTTGGAAATTTCCAAGACCAATGAAAAAAAATCAAACCATGAAAAAGTCTATAACTTAAGACTTTGGCAAGGGGATGTACCCACCGACTGACCTTCCCATCCGTCTGTCATGGTAAACCTTTTTAGCAATTTGATATTCTAAAATCAAGAGTTCATTTTAAACTCTTGCCATGATCTATATTTGATGATATAATTAATTTTTATCATGTCAATAAAACGGTATTATATAGAGTAAAAGAAAGCTAGATTCACAAGTTTAATCACACACAATATATATATATAGCTCTCATGCCGACATGGGAAAACAAAAAAATAGCCTGACAGCCTTTCATAATGGCACAACATTTTACAGTGTTCCGGCCGAAGCTCTCCCTCATTCTGTCTCTCTCTCTCAACACACATTCATCATACACGGACACAGGCCAACACTTTGTGCTCACGTCGCTACAGCTCAATGTGACGGAGGATAAAAAAAATGTTTATTTATGTATGTACAGAGAAATCAAACACACAGACAGACAGTCAGACAGAGCGGCACATTCAAGGCAACTGTTGAGTATAATAATAATAATAATAATAATAATGATCGAAGAAGCATCAGAGATTCAAGATAAAATAGAATTGAGCCCTAGTATGTCAGACTCGATTGGACATTAAAGCGCAAGCAAGTTCAAAATGGCAATCAAACTAATAATGGAAGCAGGAAATAATCAAGGCCTACGTACTAAGCTGCCACTCAAAACGCCAGTGCAGGGAAAAGCAAGGAAACAAAACTTAAAAAAGTCGAGCAAATTTGCACACGGGTTTCATACTTATAGCAGCTCACTCCACCTAGTTTTCTTCACTTTTATTCATATTGCAAATTGCAAAAAAACTAAAAAGAAAGAGGTTACTTGTAGGACGAAAAAAAATGTGACTATCTAAATGCAATTATAATACATAGAGAGAGAATGATGTCAGTTTTCTGGATTTCTTTGACAAGAGCACCGTGAGGAATTATCGCAAGCTGCTTTGTGTTACGAGATCTTCATTCTTTCAATCATATTTTTTATAGGGGCATGCTCTTGGATCTCGGAAGCTGTTTGTGATTTGAGATCCGATCCTTTCAAACATATTTTTGGGAGAGGTATATAATACTCTTGCATCTTTTTTACACCATCTTTTAAAACCAAAAAAAAAAAAATAATAATGA